>PVIJ01004582.1:0-115481 GCA_004024925.1 Scalopus aquaticus | reverse complement strand
GTGATTTCTCCTTTTTCATTTATGATCCTATTTATTTGTGTTTTCTCTCGTTTTTTCTTTGTAAGCCTGGCTAGTGGTTTGTCTATTTTGTTTATTTTTTCAAAGAACCAGCTTTTGGTCTCGTTAATTTTCTGGACTGTTTTTTTTATTTCCATTTCATTTAGTTCTGCTTTGATTTTTATTATTTCCTTTCTTAAACGAGACAAAATAATTTTATGTTGTTACTCTCTTAACAAATATTGAGTTGGCTTCATTTGGTGGTCAAAAGCTCTTATGATCATTGCTCTCGGGATCTTATTTAATTTATTAACACAACCTTATAAGCCATTTCCCCACTGCACTATACTCTGCTTCTTAATACTTTTTGCTCCGCTCACGTATTCACGTGTTCATCTAGTCTCTGGTTTTTCACGCCACGGTGGATTTATTTGGAACTATTAGGAGCTGTTTCTTTGATCGCACTCATTCTAGAAGCTTTAATCTCTATGCATTTAAAATTTCATTAAAATATATCCAGTAGTTCAGGAGCTGTGTGTGTTTTATTGAATGCTTATACCATTCATGCGGTGGCACAGAAAATAGCCGGCACAAGAAGTGTTAATCCCTTTAATGCCCCAAGATATCTTGCAGTTAATAGTATAATTTCTGAAAGTCCCTCCTCCAACTTCCCACCCCCATCATTGCCTTAATCAAATCCTACTCATTGTAGGGCCTTGTTCAAATCTCTCTCAAGGCTGTCTTCACTGATAGCTCTTTGTAGGACACACTCCTCTATGTCAGCATAGCAGCCTGGCCTTCCTCTTTTATAGAATTTTATCTACATTTATAAAAGTATTTGCATGTGTTTTGCTTATTCTTCATCTTTCTAATTAGAATGAATGTTCCATGAGGTTAGGACCACCTCTGTCTTGTTTATTCCTTGAGTAAGTTACCTCATTGCCTAATAAATATTTGCTGAAATTAATTGACGAAATTATCTTAGTGTTTCTTATTAAAGATCCCTAAAGTCAGATCCTCATATTTAGCCATCTACACTTAGGATATTTATCTAGAGTTGTTTCATTTAAATTCCTAGCTGTGTGTCATTAACAAAAAGCACATTTCTTACAGTCTGTTTTGCTTCATCAAGTGACAATGTTTTAATCAAAATGTCTACTATGTTAAGTTCTATTTTCAGTAAAATGAGAAAGGAAGTAGAAAAGTTTTGTCTTTTTGCAGACAAGAATGACAAACAATGAGTTTGTCAGATATTTAAATACAGATGTGTTGGCACCAAATTCAGTCTGTCTCCAGGCACCTATCCTGTCAATTAACTAGTATTTCCTATTGTAGTCCAAGGTCACCAGATTCTAGTGAAGAAAAGTCACCAACATGTCTACTACCCAGACATACCCTCAGTTTATACTTCGTTGTATCATCTATACATTTATCTCCACAAGATAGATTCAAGGGTCTATACTGTTTGTAATATGAGTTTTTTTCATCCAAACATATCTCAAATATGTATCCTATGTGGATCTGCTAAAAAAGGAAAAACCTCCTTTTATTTCTAGGAACAGGAGATTTTGTGGTGTGTTCCTCCAATCAGTGCCTTGCTCTGTGGACACTCAGTGGACCCTGTTGGGTGAGTCATGCTCAATGGCTGCTTTGCTTTTTTATAACAACACAAAGCCTTTAAAACAAGTTTACTGTATGTATGTATGTATGTATGTATGTATTAACCACTATGGTGGTTAATATACAAAATACAGTACTCTGCTCTTTGTGGAAACTTGTAAACTTCATTGTTCCGATATGTAGAATGACTGATTCCTCAGTGACTTCCCAAGGAACTGATCTAAAATTCAATAGTCCTCAATGTAACAGTGTCCAAAATTACAAAATTTCATATTCAAAAACTTCTCTTGGAATGCGTCAACACTCCAACTTCCCTGTAAGTTGAATGTATTCTAATTCTTTGGTCCTAAATCTGTTAATATACGTTCTCCCATTGGAGCCCATATAATTTCTGGTTGTAGTCACAAGTCTAGTGAGACTTGTGAGGAAGATCTCATCAACTGTCACTGTGCTTGCAGCCGAGCAGAAGCAACCATAAATCCATTTTACATCAACAGTATTAACAGTACCACTAATTGTTATTTTAGAATATGTAAAGGCTTATCTTCTCTAATCCATGCCGAAACAAAAACAACAGCAATAACAATTTGTTTCCTCTCTGTACATGCTTGATTATTCTAAACCTTTGACTAATTTACATATATATACTTTATAATTTTACATATGTATCATATTTATTTTCATTAATTTATATGTACTTTTTACACACTCACACACGCTTTCTCGTTCATCAGTTAGATTTTCTAACATCCTTCCCGTGAGGTAGAACTATCTTCTCATGCTTCTCAAAACAAACCACATGAGTTAGAAGTAAACATGTAGTCTTATAAGAACATGATCACTTTACATTGTATAATCACTGTGCAACTACAGGAATGTAGAAAACATAGGAATGAATGTGAAAAACAATAGATCAGTTCCAACAATTTCACTAATACAGGGATCCTGGCCAGATAATTTTTGAAAATGTACCTTTATGTCCATCTTCTTAATCTGTGTTTTCTGAATATTTTCTTCTGTGTCTGTAGGCACAAATCCCTAAAGCAAATGCTCAGTGGAAACTATAGACATTGTCCAGATACCAAGTAATGGAAATTTCATACAATCACATATTGGCAAATTGTGATTTTTTAGTTGCTTCTACAGTTCAAGAAATAATGCAGATATAAACATGCACTCAATTCCTAAAAGCTTTATAAAATTAAACAAATGGAGTACACCAAACTAAGAGGCTTCTGCACAGCAAAAGGAACTATGAGACAAAAATAAACTTTAAAAACAAGCCTTGAAAACTGACCATAGATCTTCAGCTTTCATACAGGGAGGAGGAGGGGTGGAAGGGGGCGGGGGTTGTGGGGGGAAGGGGCGAGAACACAATGGCCTGTGGTGGAAGACTCTGGGAGCTTTGGACAAGGGAGGGCTGTGGTGACACCTTGGGGGTGGAATCCTGTACTGTCAAAGCACTATCGAGGAAGTAAAATAATGGTACTTCAATAACATGTACCAAAAATAGATCTACCATATGATCCTACAATCCCAGTCCTAAGTATCCATGGAATCGAAAAGAAAAACAAAACTTGAAAGATATATGCACTCCTATGTTCATCGTGGCTCTTTATACAATAGAGGAGTTACGGAAGCCACCTAAGACCTAAGTGTCCAGTGACAAGTGAATGGATAAAGATGTCTCATACACACACAGCCACACACACACACACACACAAAATGTCATACCACTCAGGTATAAGAAATTAAAGGTGAAATCTTGTCATTTGCAACAACATGGCTGGAACTGGAGGGAACTGCGCTGACTGTAATAAGTCACAAGGAGACAAACACTGCAGGATTTCACTCGTATGTGGAATATAGAGGAAAAAAAAGCAAAGGAACAGGGAGAAAAAAACAAACAAAGCAAAGCCTTGAAAACTCACTGCAGAACTGAGACTACCAGAGGAGGAGAGTGGAGTGTCGGGAGCAAAAGCTGAAGAAGACTGGGACTGTGGTAGAGGATTATGGGTGCTTTGGAGGCGGGTATGGTGTGGTGACCCACATCTGAAAAGGTGTACACCTTGTACACCTCGAAACATGTACAGTGTACCCAGACCACAAATACAGTCTTTTAAATCATTACCTTAATTTTTTAAAAGTATGTTTTAAACCCTGAAAACTTTAGAATTTTCCACTTTGTCATCTGAAGTTACTTCTGATCGCCACAGAAAGGAGAAAAAAGGCCTGGCACTACCAGGACTCAGTTTTCAGAATAACTTTTTGCTTACATTCTCTGCCTGCATGGCCAGATGACTGCCAACAAGTATCAGCCAAGTGTGGGGGGTGGAAGAATGACTGGACTAAAGAAAAGAAAGCCTGAGCGGGACCTCCTTCATTCAAAGCCCGGCAGCATACTGTAGACGGAAATGGCGCCCAACTGGAAGGGGCGGAATGACAACTGACAGCTAACAAATGAGTATCCAGGTTTTGTGGAAACTGTTTTCAATAAATAATAGTTGTGGTAGGAGGAGACTAAAGAGACTGTTTCTCTGTGTCCTTATGAATTCCATAGAGGAGGGAGCAGGTTATCCGCACCTCTTCCATCCAGTGAGTGTCTGCTGCCCTCCCCGGGTTTAACACACAATTTGATCATGACCGCAAAATGCTCGGGTCGTGGCGAGTGGTTCCCCCGAAGAGGGGGAACTGGGAACTGGAAGAAACTAGATGCAAGTTGTACATATTTTCCAACATTTAAAAAATGAAAAGCCTCCGGAGTTCTCACTCTGTACTTTGCTCCTGGTGTGATTAGGCAATCGAAGATGTTTTCTGGTCTTTTCTTTATTTAAATTTGTTAGGTGGTTTTAACTGCTAGAAATCCTGAGTTATCAAGTGTACATATCGATAATTTACAAAAAGAACAAAACGGCCAAGCCAAACTCTTGATGCTCCTTGCAGTGCGCTGAGATTGTGGGGACCACGCCTTTTGGAGGCGCTCTGGGAGGGTGACCTTGGCCTTCAGCTCACATTTAGCTTCGGGGTGTCTGCTTTTTGTGTGTGACGACATAGCTTTCTGACACCATTCTCAGCTTTGGAAAAGGGGTATCGGCTGACGTGGGAAATGTTTGGATGTTCAGCCTGGTGCTTATAAACTGTTGTTTTCCCCTAATTAATCTATTAGATATGCTATATTATAAATTTTTTCATATAGGGGTAATATTGGTTTGCATTGCTTATAGTTTGGAAGTATAGGTTTTTCCCCCTCCTCCTCCCTCCCCCCTCCCCCCCAGGTGTTGTTTCCATAGTGTTCCCACCACCAAAGCCCCATAGTCCTTGACCACTGTGCTCCTTCCCACCTTGTTCTCCCCCCTCTCCCTCAGCCTCCCTCTCTAATGCCTCAGTTCTATAGTTAGGTTTCAAGGTTAGTTTTTGAGTTTGGCTGTTTCTGACTCTTAGTTTGGTTTCTCTATATTCCACATATAAGTGACACCATCTGGTATTTATCTTTCTCCTTCTGACTTATTTCAGTAGCATAATCCCTTCCAGCTCCATCCATATTGCCACAAATGACATGATTTTTTTCTTTTTTGATCATTCAGTAGTATTTCATTCTGGATATATACCACATCTTTTTGATTCCCTCATCTATGCTTTTTAACAAAGTATAGAATTTGCCATTGTCAGCAAAGCAAAGAACCATGGTAGCATGAAAGTTCAAGAACCATCTGCACTAAACAAAATTTGCAACAATTTGTCATTTATTTTTGTATGTTTAGAATGCTGAAATGTTTCTGTGGTTACATAAACAGTAAAACATTAAAAAAAAGAATTTGGAGGTATACATGTTTCCATAGCAATCTCTAGGCTGTGTTGAATCTTATGAAACAGAAACTATAAAAACAGTCAAATATGTATACAAAGTATTCTGAGGACTTCCCAGTACCTAGAGAATACAAAGCATATTTTCTGGGCTCTTATGTTGTGTATTTATTGTTCTTGTTATGCTAGGAAGCATAACTCTTATTTGTTCGTTGGTTTTGGTTGTTAGTGACATTCATGTTGGCACCACATACACTAACACAGAATTTTAGTAAAAACCAGTAGTACAGTGCTACTATTTGCTAGACACTTAGATAAACCCTTGAGCATAATTGTAAACTCTCACAGTAAGCCTATGAGGAGAGGTTGTTTTATTATGCCCATTTTATAGACAGGAAAAATGAGGCACAGAGATGTTAAATAGTTTATCCATGATCAGTTAGCTAAGAAAATACAGGGACAGAGCAAAATCTTTAGGCCAGTTCCATCAGACTCAAAAATCCATGCTTTCTATTGTTAAGTTCAGCAGTTGAGAAATGGCGTGCTTCCTTTTAGCGCTGGTGACTGTTACTGAGATTGCTGTCCACTGGGGGTGTTGCCTCTACTCAGGAGATAGTGTCCACACAGCAGGTTTGTTCCTCTTCATACTTGGTATAATGGGGGCACCCTCCATAACAATTTGAGTCACGTATTTTTTACTTGTTTTACTCTTACTCTGTTTACAAATGTTGATAGAAAGCAATGCTAAAGGGGAGGACACGGGGGGAGAAGCATTGACCCTTTTCATACACTTGCTGCCTCCCTGCCTCTCGTGCAGCAGTTGCACCAGCAGCCACAGGCACCCCGAGTCACAGGAGGAGATCAGAGAGGATACAGTAAAGTGGCCCAATAGCAGAAGAAAAATACGGAGCAAAAACATGTGGAACAAAATTAGGTTCCACCATCCTTGGCCTGAGGAATCTCCAAGGGACGCTGGTGAGAAGAAAACCTAAGAGGTACCAAGTTACTCCTCAATTGGCAGATGGGGATATGCAGGCATGATTATAGAGGAATTAACCATCTTCTCCTCTGTACTATTAGGCCAGAGAGCCTGGACCTCTCTGTTGGCCTTGCAAATCTTCCCTTTTGAAAGAACACAGACCAGAGCTCTTCCCCAAGCAGAGCGACTTAACATGGAATGCTAGATCTGAGGCTATTTATACAGCATGGTATGTAAAGCAAACAAGTATAATTTATAATGCAGTATTTTTTTTTAATCAATCTACAGCTGTTAGCAATTATTTTTTCTAGCTCTGGGTCTAAGTATTATTGGCAGTGATTATAATCAGACATGCTAGGTGGGACACAGAGAATGGAGACAGACTAGTGGGCCATTTAACCATACACAGGCCAGAGAACACACCAGTTTATAAAGACAAGGTGTGAAGCTACCAAGGGTCCTGAAGGCAAACCTAGGTCAGAATACAGGGTGCCAGGTACAGCCTGAAAGATGGAAGAGTGTTTGAGATTTGTCCAATTGGCCTGTGTGAGGATTTAAAGATCTAAATTGAGCTGGGACACAGATTATACTGGGCCATGGTATAAACTGTAGAGTTCCAAGCAGGGCATCGACAAAAGAAATCCAATTCAAACATAAGTCTTAGACTAGAGATGAACCTGATAAAAAGAGAAGGGAACTTGGCTAAGAAAAGATGTACTAGAAACTCAGCAAAACAATATTAATCTATATGAATCCATCAACAAGACTGTTGCTGTTTGCGGGCCTCCCTGGTGGCACAGCGGTTGAGCGCTGCACTGCAGCACCTGTTGCGGGTTCGACACCCAGCTGGGGAGAATCCCACATGGTGCGGCAGAGCTCGCCTGCCTCGCCCGCTGCTCCCCTCAGCAGTGTGTTTCCGATCTGCCTGTTCTGCTCCCCACTCTGTCTCTGGTGAACCCTCTCGCCGTCCCCCACCTCTGGCCTGTACCCCAGCTTCTATGTATAAATAAATAAATCTTTAAAAAAAATTAATTAATTAAAAAAAAGACTGTTGATGTTTGGAAAGGAATTTTTACTTTCTGAATCAGTTAGCAGCAACCTTTTCCTTGTGAATAGACATAGTCAAGATTCAAACACATTTAATAAAAGTTTTGGTTTTTGTTCTCCTTAAAAGAATTTTGAAAAAAAAAATGCAGTCACTCATATTTTAAAATGAATAGCTAAAGGTGTTTTCCCTAGGTTTAAAGAATTGCAATGGATTAATTGCCTATGCATTGTAAATGTTGACATTTTAAGATAAAATTGTTGCATCACACTTTTAAATATAGTCATGTTAAATATTAGATAAGAGAAATAAGGCACAGAGAGGATAAATACCTTATCCAAGTTTAGTGAGCTTAAGAAATCACTCAAAAAGTAACATGCTAGTAATTTTGTGGTAGCAGTTCAACCTTGCCTATATTCTGTCAGAAACTATTTCCTAATAAGATTGAAGATGTTGCCTTGTTTACGCTTGTTGGAAACATCAAGTTTTGTTGGGAACATTACAGCTGATGCCAGCAAGACCAGTTCTCATTTCTTTTGCTTTGCTAAGTAGATATGCAAATGTGGACCCTGAACTGGCTTGCTCAGGAAAGCAGGTGCTAATCCCACACCACTAGCAGTTCTGCTTCTCTCATTCCCTCAGAACGTGCTCGTTCTGCTATCTATATTACCACTGAACAAGTATCTAAGGGAATTTAGTAGCAGAACATAACAGACTTGCATGGGGCACTCCATATATCTCAACCCATTTATTTACTTTTTATTTATTTTTTATTTTTTTTTTTTTTACTTTTTATTTTTTTTATTTATTGATGCATTCAAGAACTGGAGTGTAGGCCAGAGGTACGAGGGGTGAGAGGATTCATCAGAGACAGAGTGGGGAGCAGAACAGGCAGATTGAATGAAATACACTGCTGAGGGGAGCAGTGGGTGAGACAGGAGAGGTCTGCTGCACCTTATGGGTTAGCTCCCTGGCTGGGATCTAACTCACGCCTCAGTGGCTACAGATCGCTTGATAGTGCTGAGACTTAACCCCTTGTACCACCAGGGAGATCCATCTCAGCCCATTTATAAGGAAGGGACAGAGTTTATTTGGAACAATATACTATCTACTTTCACTTTAATGAGCAACACCTCTAACTGATTTTTCCAAAATATGATGATGTGAAAACCAAAAAATGGGATGAATGCAAATGTAACTATAAGTCTACACCAGGATGGAAACATGTAATATGGCTTCTTCCAGAAAACAGAGAATGTTTGTTCACCTTTTTAAGAAAGTTTTACTGATGGTTATGACCATCTTCCCACTCTGAGAGAGAACTACACCATTCGCTGCACAGGGTCGGTCCATTGCGTGGAGGTGGGGGTGTGGCAGATAAGAGACCTGGTGGTTGGGAGCTGTGGGGAGAATGGCAGTGCCAGAACAAAAAAGGCCACTTCTGTCCTTTCCTGCACTTATTGGAAGAGCTGGAAGAAAGCCCATCCACATGTGCCCCACCCACCTTTCTAGGAAGCAAAGCTCAGAAAAGCTGTACAAGCTTTGGGAAGTAATTAGGACTGGTATGGCACTGTATGTGGAGTTAGGCACCTGTGGGGACTTGTTCTTTCTCCTATGGAGAAAGAAGCTGTGTATTTTGTGCTATGCGTTTATTCACCGAGATTCAACTTTAAGAAAATGACGACATGAATAGCAGGGGGCATTGTGTTAACTTTTGACTAAAAAAAATCGGAGTCAAATCCCCAGACATCACCATCAGCAAGAAATGAAGGCAAAAATAAACAAATGGGACTTCATCAAACTAAAAAGCTTCAGCACAACAAAAGGAACTACAACTAAAACAAAAAGACGTTCTACGGAGTGGGAGAAAATATTTGCACATCGAACTTCTAACAGAGGCTAATATTCAAATATCTCTTAAAATTGTCTACTTATCTCTACTTTTGCAGTTAGTATCTCATCTCCAGCTACCATAATAGTCACTTGAGTTGATTATGACAAGAACCTTCTAACTTGCCTCTTTTTGTCACTAACAGGTTGTCTAACTAATGCATATATGGCTCATGTTCTGGAAGCTTACCTCACCCCTGTTAAAGGTTGAGTAACATTTTTTAGTTTCTTGTAGCTCTTATGATTCAAACAGAATCATGTGATTCAAACATGCCTCACGTGGCTTCAGTGGTCCAGGAGTACTGCCCTGAATACTGCCCCCGCCTGTCCTTTCTACACCTTCTTTCATTGCTTTAGCCACACGATACATTCTCGGGTCGCCTCCAAACCGTGTTCTGTCCAACTCAGACTATGTCCTCATGTTCAGCACCCCACTTGAAATTCTTTTCAGTCCCTTTTCAACCTAGTTGACTCTCATCCATCTTTTCATATCATAATTCCATAATCATTTCCCTAGGAAAGCTTTTCCTGACCAGGTTAAATTCCTCTTTCATACTCTCTCATGAAATCATGTCCTCCCCTTTCCAACACTAATTACCATGGACTTTTACATTTTGTTTGTGTGATTTTTTTTTTAATAACTGTCTCCTCCACTGTTTTGGTTTTTTTAAATGGAACACCAGAGAGGGAGTGCTTTACTCACCCCTGAAACCCAGTTCCTGGCACAGGAACTGCCACCTTAAGACAACTTGGAATGAGATTTCTTGATAAAGTCAGAAGCAGGGAAGAGTAGAGACACCGGAAGGCATTCTGCAGCTCCCATCAGGTTTCCCATGATACACTAAAATCATACACAGAAAAGGAACAGAAAGAACTGAGAAAAAAGAGCAGCCCTGAATTCATTTTTAAGATTGAATTAAGTAAATTTTAGTGATGATTTTTAATAATTATGTAGAGCCTACTTTAAAACTATCAACTGAGTAACCCAGAGGAGCAAGATTTGGTCAAATTGGTTGTTACACTCATTATTATTGGGTTATTTTGATTGCTTTGTTCTTACTACTGTGCAGGGAAAAAACACTGTGAACAAATTGTGCTCTATTCTGTAGATGTAAACATTTATATTCTGTCCATATTGGAGGCTAGAGTCATCTGTCTTGACCACCAACCAATCTGCCAAGATTGTGAAGAAAGAACAGCAGCATAAAACCTAAATCTGAGGTTTTCCTGTTGTTTATATAAAACAAAAAGGAATTGGGGACAAAATCTTACTTGTGGCATTTCTGAAGGGAAGTAGGAGTGAGAGAGGCTTAGGGAGGTTTAAATGCAAATTGTGAGGTGTAGGAAAGAAATTAACCTTACTCAAAAATAAGTCTGACCCTTGCCCTTTTTATCTGGTAGTAATCTCTAAACTCTTGGATCATGGTGCCTAATAGGAGAGACTTGGTTTGCCTGGAGCTTTAGGTCACACTGTTTAGTACAACAATATGGTTTAGAGTAGGGGATGACCATACTGAATCTCAGGCTGGGACTGGTAAAACCAGACAGTACGATATGATTTAGGATGGAGACCTTTGGTCAAGATGGAGGGTAATGATGTGATTTAAAGTGAGGGCTTTGAAGACTGAGACTAATCATATGGACTATCTATCAATTATGTCTATGTCACGGATCGTCCCTAAGAACTTTGGTCCTCCCTTCCAAGTACTAACCAGCCCAACCCTGCTTAGTTTCCGAGATCAGATGTATTCAGGGTGCTATGGCCGTAGACCATACTAATTTTGGATACGGAGACTTGGATGAAATTCCCTGGTTGGCAAGAGGGTTTACCCATATTGGTACTGGGAAAATAATGTGTCCTGATTCTATAGGGTGGGGATAATGGGAATCTCACATTTGGTACTCACCCAGAGTCTACTCTTCACTTACTATCTTTAATCTATGTCTTTTCCCTGCAGTAAACCATATCTGTAAGTATGACTGCTTGCAGTGAGTTTTGTGAGTCCTAGTGAATGATCTTTCTTGGAAGTGGTTTTGGCAATTCTCTTAACTTGCATTTGGTATGAGAAGAGAGGGAGGTCTATTGTGGGAACTGCATTGCTCCTTTTTCCTTTTTATTTGTCTATCTGAGGTAAGACAAATGCACATGCAGATTATTAGTGGAGAAAGAATTTGATACACTCTTTCCAAATTTAATGGAGTTTAGTTAAAAATGTCAAAGAGATTTCTCTTGTGTTTGCAAGAGTATGATAACTAAATCTCAACATTTGTGCATCTGCCACCATAAGACTACTAAAACCCTCCCTGTTCCTTCCATTTAAAAAAATGCAACATTTTGGGGGGCCTTCCTGGTGGGTCAGGGGTTAAAGTCTCAGTGCTATCAAGCTATCACTAGCCACTGTGGCATGAGTTCGATCCCCAGCCAGGGAGCTGACCCACATGGTGCAGCAGACCTCTTCTGTCTTGCCCGCTGCTCCCCTCAGCAGTGTATTTCAGTTAACCTGCTTGTTCTACTCCCCACTCTGTTTCTGGTGAAGCCTCTTCCCCCCTGCACCTCTGGCCTAGCCTAAATCCCATTTCTTGTATGCATAAATAAAAATAAGTCTTTTTTTAAAAATACATTTTTGTTTATTAATATAACTTGCTAATATATGGTCAGACCCAGCCAACTGGGTCAATTGGGAGAGCAAGATCAGATTCCCTCTATTGCTTCTCAAGTTATCCTGGGTTAGAGATCCTTTGGTTCTTTGAGGTAGAACAAGATATAGAAAATCACTAGTATTAATAGCTAGAGGTGGAAGTTGTATTCCAGGAATGGGAAAACAGAGTCCTTGTCCCGTGTAAACTTAATTTTTCTGCTGAGATCAAAATTATTTCTCAAGATTCTAGTCTTCAATTTATTACAAATTCCAAAATAATTCAAAAATTAACATTACCTTTCCAATGCTTCCTAGTAAAGAACTTAAAAATATTCTTTCGTTCTCCTTGGAATGATAATGTTTGTATATTTTTCTTTCTTTTTAAAATTATGTCATTTTTATTGAGATTATTTGTATGTTTTCCCCAATAATTTTCATGTCCCTCCACATTCTAAGAAGTGGACTATATTTTTCTTAGTTGTATGAAATATAAATAATGTTAGCATCAAGCTAAATAGGAATTGTGATAGCATAAAGTTCTGAGTGAAAAAGTATCTACTCACTTTTCCATGTATTATGAAAAATAGTGGGAAATAGAAAAATAATAAACAGAGATACATTATGCACATAAAAATAAATACCAGTAAAAATGTATGAAACGTGATAACAGTGGACAGAAGATTAAGCTTTAAGAAGACTTTCTAGATAACCTTTAGTACCAAGAACTGTAGTCAGTCAAAGCGCACGTACACACATTCTGGAATGTGACTTTGCCTTCTGTGCTCACTGGTCTTCTTTTCCTTAACCCATACTAGAGCCATCAAGGACTGGCTAAGAGCTAAGAGCCATCAAAGATTATACTTATGAAAGACAGATGCTAGTCATTTTACAATAAAATACATAATAGCTGAAGTCAGCCATTGTGCTATGTTTTATGAGTATTATCTCATTAAATACTCATCAATCATTTAAATCATCCAGTGATGGCATTTGCTTTTATAGCAAATGTGCTATATATATTTTAAGATCATGAAAAATATCTGATAATGGTATCATGATCTAATTTATAAGGTCCTTTTGTTTTTATGATCTGATTCAATTTGACAGCTAGTTGTAAAGACTAGCTCTCCTTCATTTTAATATTTAATTCAGAGATTTTGACTTTCGAGTCAAAAGTCTAAGGTTGTAACTAGCAGAGGGGAACTTGAATCCAGATCTTCAAGGTCTATCCCAACTGCCATTTTCATTGCCTCATAGCTATCTTTCTATGTGGTTAAGGGTCACAACAATATTAATTGGTTCAGAATTAGGATAGATAAAGCTCAGGATGTTTTAAGTATACGATACCAATCAGTGTGTTAACTATTCCAAGTAACTAAAACCCCACTAGCTATTACTCCCCTGCAGTGGCAGGAAGGCACGGGGCTGGTTTTCTATGATCTGGCAGACAGGTAAAGGAGAGTCCTAGAGCCCTTAGTGGCTATTTCAGGCTTTTAATGTTTTCTACAGCATTTGTAGAGAGGCAACTAGGTGCAGGGCAGGCTGGGGGCCTGGGGAACCGGGAGACTGGCAGGCCCCCCAGGCCTTTCTGCCCACCCCCCCTCCGGCCCCCAGAATCTTCACTCTTTCTGGGCTCTCTGGTGTTCTCTGGTGGTTTCTCTGCTGCATCCCGCTGCACAGTCCTCTGCTGCCATGCTCTGTTCTCTCTGTGGACGCCTCCCTTATAGCCTCAGTCTCCGGGCTATGCCCACTCACGCACACCCACACCCTACTCCAGGTGCCCACCATCACGCATGCTTGTAGGACCTCAGGGTCAATCATTAATGCTAAATGGAAGGAGGGCAGAAAAAACCTGATAACCTCTATTTATCCTACACCCCCACACTTTGCATTTTTCTAATCTTCAATTAGGTCCCCAGTGAAAAGGGCCAAGAGGAACATGGAGACAAACACATAGACCAGGAGCTGGTAAACTTTTTTTTTGTAATAGGCTAAGTAGTAAATGTACTGAACTTAGTGGCCAAATCCCTCTCTGTTCTCATTGTAACTATTTTACTGTTGTGGTGTGGAGACAGCATGGATAATATGTAAATGAATGAGCATACCCATATTCCAATAAGACTTAATTTTCAAAATCAGGTGGTTGGTTTGATTAGATTTGCAGCACATAATTTGCCAGCCTCTCTGAGATAAAAAGTTTAAAAGGCTGAAAATAATCATATGTGGCTGCAGTGGAGGTCCTCAGTCACCTACAGCATATCCCTGAGAAAAACAACTTTTTCTTAGTGCTGTCATGTAAATATTATGTTCAAATGAATCTTAAGTGACTCAATTTTCGCAAGGTATACTACAAATGGGAGGGGGAAAGCATTTATAGAGATCTAAATTACTTAGCTTTTAAAAATACATTCATAATGTGTTTAGTTGGGGTAGCATTGGTCTACATGTTGTGATTTAGATGTATAAGATCTCCCCCTTCAGATGTTGTTGCCCCCCCACCAACAAAACACCCATAGCCCTCCACCATTGCCCATTGTAAGTTACCTAGTTTTAAAACCGGATTTCTGCTACAGAACTTGCCCCTCTAAAATTAACTAGCACATATTACATTCATTCTATTTGATTTTTTTCCCTATGATGTAAATTTTTCTAATACCTGTATTTGCTTTAGCTTGGCATATTCCAAAGTTGACTTAGCAACTAACCACACCCTGACCCTTTCAATTCTAATGTAGCTCTTCATTAAGACTCTAATGAGTTACCCACATTGTTTTTCAATACCTATCTCAAACTCTCTCCTTGTTATTAAATTTTCTATTGATGTCTTATTCTTGGCCAGATAAAGGGAGGATGCCGTGCTCTGCAATCAGGGACAAGGAACTCTGGGTCCTTCAATCTGCCATATGCTGAATTCTATTAGAGGTTGTTATATTTCTAACGTATAGTGCATACATTACATGATCTCTATCCTGTTTTCTCTACTGGACTATAAGCTGCTTGAGAGCAAGATCCACTTCTGAGTATTCTGACTCAATAAATATACGCTAAATGAATGATTGGATATAAGTTTTTTCTGAGCATAAAGAAACCAAAAAGAAGAGATTATGGAGATTGTTTTTAAAAGAACAGGCAAGTATTTTAGTATTCTTGGTATTCTTTATTATTCTTGGAAAACTAATTGTGTCCGTCAGTGCAGGCATAATCTTCACTAATGGAGATGTAAGAAACATTGACTCAAGTCTACCCTTCAGGAGTTTTTTAATGAAATTGGAGAGTCTAAAATTATAAAAATGCTGAGAATAAAAATAAGTATTATATTTTCCTTGCTTTTCCAGGATACTATTTCTAGGATAAAAAAATATGTATCATTATGCTGCTAAATCAGCACACAATGGGAAGAGACAAATTGCCATCTGTCTCTGAAACAGTTCCTCGACTGGGGACAGTTAACTTGGCTCAACCCAAAGTATTTATATATAAATAAAAAAGTATGGACAGAACTTGGGGAGAAGCAAAGAAAGTGGAGCAGTGTCTGAATTTAGGGAACTTGAGAATTCTAGGACTATTTTTTACTGTAAAATTAGCTTGTTTTAGTCACATTTTCCTCAGGAATATCTGCCTCCTTTGCCTTACTTCTTACTAAGTCACTTTTGGAAAAGATGTGCTTTAAAGGAATTGATCATTTTGGTCACTGATAAAGAATCTCTCAGCGTGAAAAAAATAATATTCTTGTTTACATATAAATGTGGAATGATGGCTTGTTTAGCATTAGTCCACTGACCAGAAATTGTTATCAACTGGTGTTGAAAAGTCTAATTTTAGAGTCTGTGACGTTGAAGACCCTGATAGCATCACCAAGTTAACCACACCCAGTGTGGCCTGACAGGCAGTTAACAGGTGACTCACATCAATTTTGCCTCCTGGCCTTTTTCCACTTACAACTTCCATGCACATGTTTATAACAACTAGGTTAGTTATTAAGCTGCAGATCAGCCTGTGATAGCACTAATTAGTGGCCTGTGATAGGCCACTAATCGTAAACACTTAATACACATGTGTGGATAAAGCGAGTGAATGATTGATATTTTGTTGGAAAAATAGAAAATAAGACATTAGGTTACAGAGAAAGCCAATCACAAAAGCATTATTCAACGATTTTATTTCATAGCTTTTCTGCAGACTTGCCCACCCCCTCAGTAGAATGGCTTAGCAAAGGCACTTACATGTAAACCCTACCGGAATGTATTCATAGAGGTTCCCAGCTACTTATTCGAACTTTATTGTTAATTCTGTATCACTTCTTCTTCCAGTCTTAAGCTATTTACTGACGATTAACAAAACACCTAGGAATGTATAAAACACGTTCTCCAAAGAAACAGAGTTAATTTTCCAGTAATTCTTAGAATTGTATTTTCAATTTTAATGTTTGCTGAATCTGAGAGGAAATGTTACTTTTTTGGGTTTTATTTCTAAAATTCGCTGGCTATATGTGGAATATAGAGAAACCTAACTAAGGGTCAGATAAAGATAAGCTTAGAAAACCAATCCTTGAAAGCTGGCTATAGAACTGAAGCATGGAGGAGGAAAGGGTAAAGGGTGAGAGGGGTAAGAAAGATGAGGGAAGGAGCACAATGGACTTAGGTGGTGGAATATGGGTGACATGTTGGTTTGTGCACTATGATGGCAATACTTGATGGGGGTGTCCTAATATTACCTCAATTAAAAATTAATGCATACATAAATAGAATTCACTGACTGACTTTGAAATTTACAAATGCAAACATGGCAAAAGCAAATATAAAATTTGCTTCTTTAAGGGCTCCAAAAATTGCAAAGTGGTATATTTAGAGAAAACATCAGAATACATTTACTCTCTTGCTTTGTAGCAAATACTTTTAAAACTTATTTTAGTGGCACTCACTAGCATGTGGACAAAGATGGAACATTTTGTTTCTGAGTTAAAATGAATCAATGCAGAGATGAATACAGTTATTTGACAGTGGGAAAATACAGTCTTTATTTTACTATGGCAGCTAACTTAGAGAGAAAGATGTTTAAGGATGAATGGTGCCTTTGTGTTGTTAAGCTTCTGAAATGTGATGAGATTAGGTACTACAGGATGGTATGGCTGTAGACCTTTTGTATTGTTTAAATGAACTATTGGACTGACCTTTCTTTGACATAGAAATCTAAGCACTTGTGAAATGGTCTAAAAATTTTTAAACATTGGACATATGCCTGTCCAAGGACTTATGAGAATGTTATTGGATTCTAATCATATTCTTTTATTTTTATTAATAAAGATTTATTTGTTACTTTCAGAAAAAAATGAAAATATATTTAAATTATATTTCTCTTCACTGCCACTCTCTAGATTTTAGATGAGTCCTGATGAAATTTTAGTAATTAAATTATGGTGTTTTGATTTTAATATAATCAAATTTATGGATCATAATACTTTAATATGTGTCTTAATTGGATTACCTTTCAGGTGAGAAAATTTTAACACTGAAAATTTCCTTTGGCTCTATTTCAATCCTTTTGTGTAAGAGATGAGAAAACAAAACCACATTGAGTTTAGCAAATTACTCTTTGTGGCACTAACTTAAGTTATAATTACATTCATAATGGAACTCATTGCTTGATTCTAAGTATCATGACAATTTCATAATAGCATCTTTGCAAAAATGTACTCTTTAGTTTCCAAATACAGGGTAATATGGGATCTTTGTTTTCCTTACAAATTCTTAACTAAATATTACTCCAAGGAATTTTCCAAACACTATCACCATCAGAGGCACTGATTAATGGGCTATCATGCTGCCAATATTACAAGACCACAGAGAGAGACAGTTTCCAAGCTCTAGGGATTACTGTCCAAAATACCTCCTAGGGTGAGAACTAATTCTACTGTAATGGTAGAATTACTAGTCACCTGAACACAAAAGCAAATACATAGCACTGGAGGGTGAAACTGATTACTGTGCAGGCTTAGCAAACTGAAGTGTCTTAAGGCCTGGATAGAGCTTTTCATGGAGCAGAACAGTATGTGTTCTGGCCCCAGATCAAGAACCTTAAGCAGCTTATAGGATCTTTTTGTGTCTCAGTTAATAAGAGTAGCTCACCTTCAAAATGGAGTTAATAAGAGTAGCTCTCTTACGTTCTCATGTATTTCATCTATGAATATAGTAAATACATGTAAATGAATTAGGTGAATCTATTTGTTGGGTATAGTATAAGTAGTCAGAAAATATTAGCTTGTATTATCATCATCATCATTATTATCATCTAACCTTTATTGCAGAACTTTACACAAAACTACATACTTTCTGTGGACAAATCCATCCTACCTTCAATCATATAAAAATTGTATTGTCTCAACAAATAACTTTATAGAACTACTTTTAAGAAACTGTTAAAGGAATAATGCAAAAGTATCCCAGTTCAGCTATGGATAAAAAGTTAAAGTCTTTTTGTACCACAAGACAGAATATACAAAATAAAACATATATTTTATTATCTTACTCAAAGTAATTGTTCTAGATATAATTTGTTTCTACTAGCCTGTATCATGAGCCCCAGGTAAGTAATTTATTGCAAAGATAAAATCTACAACATGTATTAATAAGAAAATCTTTATGAAAAGCATATGTATTGGCTTAACCCAGATTGATGACATTTAAAAAAAATTAACCTATATAATCTCATTAGTTTTCCATTCAAAATTGACTTAATAATTTACATTTAGATGAAGAAGTAACTTCTTCTGTTAGCTAACATACTCTGAACATGCAGGCTAAATATAACCTTAAAATGTTGAATAGTCACTAAACAGCTGGGTTTTTAACAGTAATTCTAGCTTGTCTATGAAATGGGTCTAAATAAAGATCTTAATCTTAAAAAATAGCAGAGATTGATGAATAGCAAAACTGATGACAGCTTTGCATGTGATGATGAATAATTACAAAATGAGAATGCTAAAACTGATGTGATAGATTAATGGATCAAGTTATAGAAACAAAAGGAGAAATACATTGTTTATTTAAATGAGACCGGTTTTTAGGAGAGATTTTCATGGTAAGCACTTCATGCCCTGGAGATCCAGTTGACTTGAGAAGAAGTTGCTAGAATTGATACTCACATTGAAGCAAAAGTAAATCAAGAATTTTCTACCTCTTATAATTTTAATTTCGTTGACTTATGAAAATATCCTTTTTGATTTTTCAAGTTCAATACTTAGGAGAATATTAATCTTAAAATTCTGTTATGTTAGTATCATTATGAATTTCTTAATCACCATGAAAGTAAAAGGGTGGCAATTAAGTATGTATTCAAATTGCTAACAACTAGGCAAAGTAAATCCACCATGTCACTGAATATTTTGATGGAAATGCATAACATCCTCCTTTGCTATTTAAAGTCAATCAAAGATTCCACTGAAAACTGTCAAATGAGTTTTATCCATAAACTGGTCATTATTGGAAATAAAAAATAAAACAGGGCACCTGATAAGCCTCACTAAATTTTGGATCATGAGATGCCCCTATTTTAAGTATTTTTAAACGTAAGTGAAAAAAAAATGCACCTAAGAAGTATTAATTGAATCTTTGAATTCATTTCCAATTATGATGCACAGTTCTGTGAGTTTTATCAAATGTATATAGTGACCATTATGGCAAACAAAACATAGGAAGTTCCTCCACTTCAAAATTCCCTAATTTTCCTTTTCAGTCAACTTCTTCCACACTCCCCCATTGCCTGAGAGCCACAGATTTGTTTTCTGTCCCTCTAATTTTGCCTTTTCAGGATTGTCAAATAATTAAATCATAGAATATGTAAACTTCTGAATCTGGCATCTTTCACTTAGGGTGCTACAACTGAGATTCATCCCTGCTATTGCATATATTAATAATTCATTCTTTATATTGTTCAATAGTATTCTATTGTATGGAGGTACAACAGTCTGCTATTCATCTGGCTTTAAACGAATTTTCCATTCTCATTTGATTATAAAATTCATCTAACTTTTTAAATTATATAACATTTGATAGAGGAACACAGAAATGTGACTTGTGAAGAGGAAACCCTTGCTCAACTAACTTTATCCTTTCCCCTTACAGCTCTATATCCTAGGGGTGAGCAATATCTCTGCCTCAACTTTGTAAATTAACTTCTTCCTGAATGTTATTCTGGATTTGCCTTTCAATCACACTTCTGAAATATTCTCAAAGTCAAAAACAAAATTGGTCATACAGAAAATCAACCACAACTTAATTTCATAGACCACCTGGAGATTAGATTTTATCACTAAAAATATTAAAAATATGAGACGTGAAATTTTAATTGGTAAAGATTGGTAACTTATTACTGTAAATATTTAAGAAAGTTTCTGTCCAATCGTTGTATAAATATTTGAAGATACAGTAGTTGAAAATCTCCAATTTAATAAAAACAATAAACGACACATTTAAGACCCTTTAAAAAATCCAAGTGGGGGAGGGGGGAGGGGAGGATAAGGGCACAAAATGGAAGAGAGGAGAATACAGGGGACCATGGAGATGGATCATGGGTGAATTGGTGATGGGCTGCCCAAGGGGAATACAAAATGTAAAAGACATAAATAACAATAAAAAAAATACAAAAAAAAAATCCAAGTAGTATAAACGGAGCCAGAACAGCTTCTTCCATGCAAAATTCTTGGGTGCTCACTGCCACTGTTGGCCTTTATAATTACATTTTTTCTTGCTTCCATTGCTACTCCAGCTCTCTTTGAATTAACATATGCCTTCTTTAAATATTTCAATATCTTCTGACTGATTACTATTTTATTTGGCCCAGAACTTATACAATCTATTTAAGATGAGTTTGCAAATGTGTATCAGAGCACAAACTTAAGCTTTTCAGAGGCACAACTTGTAGGGAAATAATATTTAACCTCATTTATACAATGTTCTACCTTCAACAGGATAAACTGATTTTTTTTTCTGCTTGCCCAGTATTTTCATATCTTTGGTCCCATCTTGAAAACTATCCAAAGATTTCTAAGTGCAAATTCTTTCACATTTTTTCCTTAAATTGACATGTGCAAAACAGGCCATATTTTATCTACTCCTTCTAAAATATATCACAAAATAAAAGCCTCTCATTTTAAATATAGTAAACTTGAAACAAAATTACATTAGAAAAAAAACTGATATGAAGATTCAAATTTTCCAAGATAAAAATATATAGTTGATTATTTATTATTAATCTTTGACTTCAAATTAATGAGGTTGAGTTAACCAATATTTCTTTATAGCAAAATAGCATCATTACCAATGAGGGGAACTCAATCATAGATGGCTAATATGCAGTTAATATCTGGCTGCCAGCAAGGCAATCAAAGCAATATAGTTATTGAAGGGGAAGCCTGAAGCTTACATAACTGGTTCATATTTATAGTTCTATATTTAACACTGTTTATGGAAGCAATGAATCAAAGGAAAAATAATGTTACTTATATTTTAAACTGCATGTGAATGGCTTTTAAGCATCAAGATTGAAGAGTTCTCAAACAAGGAAATTTCAGATTCCTAATTCTAGCAAAAGTAGCTTAGAAATGATTTCATGATGTGTGGCAAAAGGGTGTACATGCTTAAAAATGCACTAGCCATAAACCTCCTTCATCTCTGCTCTCAGACTTTTCCACACACATAAACACATCAAACTACTTCTGGATGCTCCACAATAAAATGGAAAGAAGGAATCTCTTGGTGAATACGGACATTTGCTAACTATGAAGTATGTGCTGAATATCGAGCCCAGTTAGTCTTCCCAGACAGGAATTTAACTGACATTTATTAGATGCATATGGGATAGGCAATGTGTTAAGTTCTGTGGCATAGAAAAGTAAATCATACTCAGATATTCACCTTAAGTATCTTGCACTCAAGTAAAGGTAATGACATATGTGCTCATTAAAACAATAAACTTTCAACATTGGATCTCACGTACAAGGTACATAATAACAATTTTTGTGAGTTGAGTAGAGACACTTTTGGAGTGAGGAATGGTGAAATCAGGAAGTTCACAGAGAGATGGCAAGGAGTGGAATTTGAAGTGAACTTAGGAAAGTATCAGGAAAGGAAGGCAACCCTCTGTGCTAGGTAACCCCACCATTTTCTCAGGCTCCTTTATCCTCTTTGCTTTGCTTTACAAGCCTGAACACAACAGTTAGCAGCATCAACTGTTCTTTTTGCGTCTGTTCCCCTTTCTCTGCTGTCTCACTGACCCTTTAAACCTCCAATATAGTATTAAGGATTAATTTTTGTATTTTTTTTTACCCATTGCAATTGTTTTAAGATTCATTCATATAGGTATATATATCAAAACTTCATTTTTAAAATTACAACATACTTTTCTTTTGTATGGATTCCCCTTAATTCCTTCACCCATTCACTTGTTAGCAAGCATTTGCTTGTTTCCAATTTTGAGCTCTTATAAACAGAGCTGCTCTGGACATTCACCTATGAGTTACTGTAAGGGCATTTGCTTTCATTATTCTTGGATAAATAACGAAGTGGAATGGGTGAATCACTTGGTAGGTGTATGTTTAACTTGTTAAGAGGCTGCTAAACTGCTTCCCACATCATACTATTTTATATCCCCATCAGTTGTGTATCTTAATTTCTGCACCAAACCTTGATGTGGTCAGTCTTTTTACTTCTAGGGATGTTTTGTCATAGTTTTAATGTGCAATTTCCAGTTGGATAATGACACTCGTTAATTTGTTGCTCACACATCTTTGGTGAAGTGTGTATTCAAATATTTTGTCCATTTTATTAATAAATCATTATTTACCTGTTTTGAGATTTCTTTTCATATTCAGAATATGCATCCTTTGTTAGATATGCACCACTCTGTGGCTGATCTCCTTTCTTAAGACAGTAATGCTTTATGGTGTTCATTTTTTATCAGACTTGCCTGTAAGTGTTTAATAGTTTTTCCTTCAGTTTGTACTAATCACTTATCAAATGCATGTCAGCCATACGTGGAGGAGCCTGGCTGCCTCACAGGACAGCACAGCACAGATAGAGAAACTTCCATCATGTCAAGAAGTTCTCCTGGCCGGGTTACTCTGGAGTAAGAATCTGCATCATGTCCATCTCAGCATGTACTTCATACACGCACACACACCTCTGAAAACAGTTTTGTGACTATTGTGTGGTATTTTTTAACATGGCTCTATCAAAGATATTACATGAAACATCTTGTTTATATAGATCTTTTTCTTCAAATAAACAAACAAAAAAAGTAAAACAAACCTGAAACCTAGTCTAATGTCAGTTTTCTTGTTTCAGGTCATTTTGGTTATTTTAAAAATCTGCTCACCTCCTTTGTTTAAGCAGAAAATCAAATTGTCTTAAAAGTTTCAAGGAATTATTTGATAATCAAACTAAAATGGATGATGCCCTGTTTAGGTTTTGAAAGCAGCCGGACCATTGTTATCAGTCTGCTGCATAGGTTAGGCATAATGAGAAAAAGAATTATTAATTTAGTAAATATTTTTGAGATATTGAGAGTGCCCACTTAAATTTCAGCTCAATGCTTTAAAGCGTAATTCTCTGTGAAAACAATGTGTCTTTTTGATAGGGAAAGACATTATGTACACTTCAGGGATTTCTTACTAATTCATTCTTTTCCTCCTCCAAAATATTTTACCTCCTTTCTGTTCTGGATGAAAAGAAAAATCTGCCCTTGGAGTGTTCATCTTCAGAAACCTTTCTCAGGAAATTATCTCCTGCTATTTTCCCCAGCACTTGTTTCCTTATTTACATATATCAACTACTTGAATTTTAACTAGGTTGCAGTTAATAAGCAGCAAAATCCCTCACCCAGAATTTCCATAAAACCAAAAGCTACTTCTTATGCAAAAATATTCAGCATTAACCATTTTTAAAAGATAAATTTAATAACTATAATAATTGACTACCTTTGTGGTGTTTTTGCACTTTCAACTAACTAGAGTGGACTGAAATTATGAAAACATGTTTGTTTGTTTTTTCTCTATTAAACCCCTCACATGACTGGCATAATGGCAGAGACCTCACACGAATGGGTACATGAAAGAATGGGAGAAAAAGTGAGCCAACAGGACCTCGCTGATCCAGTGTTCCATCTCTTCTACAGCATACCCAAGCTTTAAGTAAGCATCCATCAGGGAGACAGAATTCACTGTCTTCTGTGAAGGCAGTTCACTTTTCCAGTCTCTAACTCACAGACAGCTCCTTTTGTGGACCTGAAGTTATTCTCTTTATGTTTTTGAACTACAGTATTCTAATATAGTGCTATGCATTCTCAAAGGACAAATTTAATGCTGCCTGCCCTGACAACTTTAAAATATTTTAAAATAGAGCGTAAATATTCTGTCTACCCTTCTCTCTCTCCCAGCCCTTCCCCTTCTGTACTTGACTGTTGCTGTAAATACTCTAAGTAAAACCAAGTAAATTCTGCCACTTACTATTTTTTTTTAATTATTAAAATATGTTAGACTTTCAAGATTTTGCTGAGATGTATGTCATCCCTCAAAGCAAAGGAAGTGAAAGACAATATAAACAGATGGGATTATATCAAAATAAAATGCTTCTGTACAGCAAAAGAGACATTAACCAAAACTAACAGACACCCTACCAACTGGGAAAAAATCTTTGCACACAATACATCTGATAAAGGACTGATAACAAAAATTTACAAGGAACTCACACAACTCAACAAAAACAAAGCCAATAACCCAATCAAAAAATGGGCAGAAGAGCTCAAAAGGCATGTCTCCAAAGAAGAAAAGCAAATGGCCAACAGATACATGAAAAAATGCTCAACATCACTTATAATCAAGGAAATGCAAATCAAAACCACTATGAGGATCACACCTGAGAGGATGGCACACATTAAAAATACAGGCAACAACAAATGCTGGAAAGGATGTGGAGAAAAAGGAACTCTTCTACACTGCTGGCGGGAATGTGAACTGGTCCAACCACTATGGAAAGCTGTATGGTGATTCCTCAAACTGCTAAACATGGAGCTTCCATACGACCCAGTAATCCCACTTTTGGGAATTTACCCAAAGGATACAAAAACACTAATCCGAAAGGATACATGCACCCATATGTCATTGCGGCACTGTTCACAATAGCAAAGGTATGGAAGCAACCCAGATGTCCAAAAATAGATGATTGGATCAAGAAGATGTGGTACATATACACAATGGAGTACTATTCATCATGGAAAGAAGATAAACACATGAAATTTGCAGCGGCATGGATGGAATTAGAGGGGATCATGCTCAGTGAAATAAGCCAGAAAGAAAGAGAAAAATATCGAATGGTTTCACTTATAACAGGACTATAAGGAAACCAAATAGGAGAGAGACAATCAGCTGGGGGGGGGGGGTGAGGCGGAGGGAGGGAAGGAAAAGGGCACAAAATAGAATAGAAAAGAACACAAGGGACCATGGAGATGGATCACGGGTGAATTGGTGGTGGGCTACCCCAGGGGAATACAAAATGTAAAAGACATAAATAACAATAAAAATATATATATATATAAATATGTTAGACTTAAAGAAGTAGGAATGATTTCCTGGCTGTCTCTTATTTTCACTTTCCTGAATAGTCTGTTTTCTCTAAAATGAGTTCATATTACTTTTATTTATTTTTTATTGGGGTAACACACACAACATGGGATCTACCCTCTTGACAAATTCTTAGTGCACAATGCAGTGTTGTTGACTGTGAGTGCCATGTTATTTCTCATCTTGTATAACAGAAACAATACCAAATTGAACAACTCCCTACTTCCCCCTCCCCCATGTCCCTAGTAACACCATTTTGCTTTCTTCTTTGACTTTCCTATTTTAGATTCCTCAAATAAGTAGTTTGACACATTGCTTGTCCTTCTGACTGACTTAGTAGAATGTCTTCTAGGTCCTACTGTGTTACCTCTTATGGCAGATTTTCCTTCCTTTTTGTGGATGAATCAAATTCCATTGTATTATACATCAAGTTTTCTTGATGTATTTGTCCCATGATGTGTATAATGGTTATTTCCACATCCTTGTGAAAAATGCTGCAATGTACATGGGGTGCAATACCTTTTGGAGATTCTGACATCATTTCCCTCAGATATATACCAGAAGTGAGATTGCTGGAGCACATGGTAGTATTAGTTTTAATTTTTTGAGGGACTGCTATACCAATTGAATCCTTTTCAATTTTGTCTTTTTGTTTGCTTTTTAAGTAATAATCATTTTTTAAAATGCAATCTGTTTATCAGATTCACTCCCTTAGTAACCTGAATGCTGGGTTATCATCCCAGCAAAATAAATCCCTCTAGCCTGTATATATCACAGATATTTTCCTTGGAAAATGCTTCATAATCTTTTCCTGGTCCATTGCAATATACAAAAGATCTGTCCTGATTATTCTGGCGATTTTTCAGAGAACTATCACAAAGTTCTTGGTGGAAGCTTAGTACTCAGATGTTTGTATTTAACATCTCAACTATTAGCTTTTGACCATGGATCTGAGGCATCCAGCAGGGGAGGGGGAAGGGGAAGGGTCAAAACAGGAAAGTGGAGAGCACAGGGGACTGTGGTGATGGTTCATGGGTGTTATGGTGGTGGGAGAACTACGGGGACTACATCTGAGGGGAGAAATCAAATACTGCCCCAAAATTAACAATGATGTGAGAAAATAAACATAAAAAAATTTTAAATATAAATTACGTTTCATTGGTAGGTGTACAGAACTGGAAGAATTGCACACCCATATAGACTATAGAGAAACAATCTATAGGATATTGTTATATATAGTATAAATAATACTTTATTGCCGAAGTCCTTCTTTGCCTTCTCTTTAATTTGCTGCCCTTAACCATTTTGAGTACTTTCTTCGGGAAAATTGCATAAATAGTTTTGAGGTGACTCAGACAAAATTGTAGGTTATTGAGAGGTAGATGCCATAATGGGCAAGAATTAGGTACAGCTACATCTTCACATTTCAAAATTAATTCCTACATCTTTACCAGCACATCTATGTTTTCAGTCCAAGTCAAGCAGTTTTATATCTTTTAAAGAATCTATTGATGACTGTCATCCTTCAGATTATTTATTCAAATGACATCTCAATCATTTCAAATATATGTTTGAAGAAGATGAGAGATAATTAGAAATACTATGGGTGTGGGGCCTCCCTAGTGGCCCAGGGGTTAAAGTATCAGCGCTACCACGCTATCATTGTTATGGCCTTAGTTTGATGCTGACTGCTAGGTTATCATCCCAGCAAAATAAATCCTCCTAGCCTGTAAATATCACAGATATTTTCCTTGGAAAATGCTTAATAATCTTTTCTTGATGCCAGAGAGCTGACCCTCACATGGCACAACAGACCTCCTGTCTCGCCCGCTGCTCCCCTCAGCAGTGTATTTCAGTAGACCCACCTGTTCTGCTTCCCACTCTGTCTCTGGTGAATCCTCTCACCTCCTGCACCTCTGGAATACATCGCACTTCCTGTATGCATAAATAAATGAAATAAATCTTTTAAAAAAATGAAATACTGTGGGAGGTAGAAAAGGAGACCATTACAATAACATAATATCGATTATTTTATATTCAGATATGATAGTTTTTTAGATCTTCTTTCAAGAGCGCACATAATTTATTTATGTAATTTGTTTCAAATAGGAGTCTCTCATCACTAAGTGTTTCTGAAATTGTAAATGCCCTGTAACTCCAAAGATGTCTAGTCATCTTTGGCCAAGAATCACTTAGAGACAAAATTTAATTAAGGTGGCAAAGCATTTTTCAATTATTTCTCTATATAACTTTATAAATATTCATTTTATCACCAAATTTCAAATTATATACTTTTTCTTTTTTAAAAAAATATACAAAACTTAAAACAAAACTAATCATCAATTTCAGGTATGTGAATACTAGCTTTTAAAAATAAAAATATAATGAAGAATTCTTAACCAAACAGTAGATGCTAAAATAAGCTGGAGAGAGACCAGTACTGAAACCAAAGATTAAATTTGTGTAATGATTAACTTTACCCATTTTTGACTTTAGCTAGTGCTTTGAAATACCCATCTTGTTGATGTAGGCACCAAAATATGTTTGGGCAACAAGTGTTATAAATGATTACCCTAATGCCACACCAACTTAACGGGTGCAAGCATTTATAACCTTCAGTGACCTAATTCATTCCAAAGTATGCTTCTTGTAGAGAGTGTTTTAATTATTCCATTTCCATTTGCACTTTCTATATAGCTAAGTACAAATTTAATCCCATGTGACTTTTACATTAAGAGTTAAACATGATTTCAAAATGGGATGCAAAGGTTTTTTTCCCTTCAATGTTTATATCATTTCAGTTTGTACGGACATCTTTTAAATGATTGATTGGCTTTCTCTGTGTACTATGCCCTTGCTAAAGTTTGTACTTACAATTGATTGTGCCCTGCGTGGCTCTGGTTTTGAAATTCTAATTTGGAAAGCATTACAGTAATGCCACCTTTTCTGTGGTTTCACTTTCTTTGGTTTAATTACCTGGAATCAGAATCTAAATATATTACAGACAATAAGATATTTTGAGAGAAGGAGAGCAAGAGAGAGCCATATTTTCATAACTTTTATTATACTACATTGTTGTAATTGTTTTGTTTTATTATTACTCATTGTTAAATCTCTCCCCGTAGCTAATTTATCAATTACTTTGTCAGGGCTGTGTTAGTAAAGGAAAAAACACACCATGTGTGGTGTTGAGGTCTGGCTGTAGCTCAGACTTCCACCCAGGGTCTTGGAATTTACCTCCATGAATGAGAAGGGACAACTGTATTTATTCAGATTTCATAATTTGGAATTTGTCTGCTGACCAGGCAGTAGTTAAGAGCAGGTTTTGTTTCCTTTTTTTCTCATGAAAGGATAATGGAAAACAAGGCATCAAATTGTGTTCTTTTCTTAAGAAGCTCTCCAATTCCTGTTGACTTCTGAGCAGTCAGGAAAACAAAGCTAAAAACAGGAACACACATCACCTAGTTGGTTTTAACTCATCGATGACATTCCCCTTTCCCCTCATGTTGATGCATCAAAAATTTTATCTAGTCAATAATGTAAATCACTCAATTTGAAAAAGGCAAGGAGTCTCCTACCATAAAAATGTCTAGTGAGCTGGAGTGTAATGTGGGTGGGCCAGGCAGTGTCAGAGGCCAAGGGTCATACACCCTTTGGATATACAAATGTTGTCAAAAGCCTAACGTGCTCTGCGTCCACCCACCTGAATGTAGAAAGGGTGAGAATCCTGAGACAGTTCACCGAGGGCCTCCTTGGTCTCTACAATCACAGCAAAGCTTTGCTGACAGGGAGTGATTCATTTACTGTTCTAAAACTTACTTGAGTATTAAGCGCTTCTGTACCTTGCCATGTGATGTTTCATAACCAAGATTTATTTGTTTCAGCTCATCAGAACATATGCAGGCATGGTAGTAAATTATTCCTTTTTGTTATGCAACTAAAAATCTTAAGCAGCTCAAAATAATAATAAAAGATGAACTTCCCTTTACCAACTTTGCAATTTTCCATTTAATAAGGATAGATAGATGAATAGATATGTCTATAGATTTATATACATATATGTATTGTATGATGAAATATTCTAAAACCTTTAAAAGAATAAAATAGACTTCTATATACTGACATGTAAAGAGTCTCTAAGAAATATTTACTAGAATGTATACATTCTTTATCCAATTAATTATTTTTTACAAATTCCTTTGTAAGGTGAAATTAATATGCAGTGATTTTTAAAATTGTTTTGAAAGATTTATTTATTTATGCATACAAGCTGGGGTACAGGCCAGAGGTGGGGGCAGCAAGAGGGTTCACTAGAGTCAGAGTGGTGAGCAGAACAAGCAGATCGAAGGAAACACACTGCTGAGGGGAGCAGCGGGCAAGGCAGAAGAGGTCTGCAGCGCCATGTGGGAATCTCCCTGGCTGGGCATTGAACTCGCATCGCTGCTGCCGCCGGCTCTACAGTGCAGCTCCTAATCCCTGCACCACCGGGGAGGCCCAATATGCAGTGATTTTTTGGAAATCTTTTTTATGAATAATTAGATTTAGGTTAGAATAGATTCTGAGGATAGTGTGCCAGAAGGTTGTAAAAGTAGAGTACATATTCTGAAAAGAGAGGTGCACAAAGATACAGATCACAAAATAGATACAAAAAAGATAAGTTCAAGCTGTGTTCAAGAATACTGTTGACACTGAATGACAAAGGGTGACTAATTCTTTATTATTTTGGTTGGTTCTGGAATGCATCATCTGAATTTTTTTCCCCATGATATTCACTTTCTGACTTAGTTTTTCTAGGACCAGTCTAAAAATCATTTTCTATTCTCTGGCCAGGATAAATTGATGGTGAGGGAAGCAGTTGGGCTATATTTAAGAAAGCAGGAGGAAATCAGCTGGAGAGTTTACATTGTAGTTTTCATCAGCCTGTACTGCAGGGAACAGGTTTTCTGTGCTCTCCACACAACTGCATTCTCACAGGACAGAACTGCATAGAGAGCTATTGCTTAGAACCTAACTTATCAAAACTGCTATATTGGAACAGGTGGAGCAAAGGAAGCTGTTACTTTGGTTATGGGCACCTTGTCTCAGTCTTTCTCTCTACCTCAACACACCAAGGGATATGTCACATCTTACTGTTATCAGTGGGTCATCAGAACCGACATTTCAAGAAAGATGAGAGGAATGAATGGGTATATAAACCCCTGGGGGGAAGACATTAGCTTTTTCAAAATTCCACCCACAAGAAATGTGGTGGGTTAATGCTGAACTGTAAAAAACAAAACAAGCAACAGCAACAAAAAATCATTTATTATATGCTCACTAGTTAATGACAGTGAATCTAATTTTTTTCTTTGTACATTTTGGACATATTGGCATCAATTTGGGGCAACACAGTCTATAGCAACAATAATAAAAAGAAATATAATACTAATGAAAATAATTTGCCTATGAAATGTCATGGATAAAGATACTGTCTCGTAGTTTCTCCTGTCATTTGTGACAACATTTTCCATAAGGTCTTAACCAGGGTATATGAAGAGAAGACAAAGTCTTAAAGAATAATTTTCGGAGCTGAGAGACTAGCAGTTTTTTATTTCATCCTGTAGTTTGATTCTAAACAGTTCTTTGGAATTTTCAGCAAAGATTCCACCTAATGGAGTGGAGCCTTTTTAGTGAGGTCCTTTTGAAAATTAAAAAACAAAAATCAATTCCATCTAAGAGGGACTAGACTATATAATTCTGAAGGCTTTTTCCTTATTAATCTAAATTCTCCCTTCTCCATTCTTCTACCCTCCTTTCTTTCCTTTCCCTCTTTTTTTCTTGCTTTTTTTGTTTGTACATTTTGCAAGGGATAACACAATTGATGGGGCTAGTGTAAATGAATACCATTTCAACTACCTCCATGTTGAGTGATAATCTCCATGATGAAATTGCTAACATATCCAAAGATAAGTTAAACATTACATTTTTAAGAAGGAAACACAAATAAGCGATTTCAATTTAATTGCTTCAGAGAAAGAAAATCCCTGTCTTTTTATTGCCTCGGGTAGGTCCTAAACAGGCTCTAGAACAGATACAATCACGGTGTGAGCAATGAGACACATGACCGCGGAACCTAGTGTTTTGTAAACTGAGCAGACTTTTGCCTCTCACTTAGTTCTCTCCCAAGGTTGGCATAAAGTTCAAGATCATTCTGAAAGTTCTCCAGATGAAAATGAGGGCTAGACAGCAGAAAACTTATAATTGCTACTCTCTATCCAATGCTACTCTCTATCCAATATATATATATTTTTTTTTTACAAGATTTTTTTTTGGGGACCAATGAAAAATTACTTAGATCATTTACAACAAAATTGGTGTCACTCATCAAAGTTGGTGTCAGTTTATATTTTGGGGATATAAATACCAAAAAAACAATTACATGCAAACAATAGGAGAAATGAAAATTTGAACTCAGAAAAAAAAAAAAAAGGTTGCCATAGGGACTAAGAGTAAGAGGGGACCTCCCTAGTGGCGCACCAGGTTAAGCCTCAGCACTATGAAGCTATCAGTAGCCACTGCAGCATGAGTTCGATTCCCAGCCAGGGAGCTTCCCACAGGGTGCAGCAGACCTCTCCTGCCTTGCCCGAAGCTCCCCTCAGCAGTGTACTTCAGTCAGTCTGCCTGTTCTGCTCCCCACTCTGTCTCTGGTGAATCCTCTCACCCCCTCACACACACCTCTCGCCTACATCCTAGTTCTGGTATGCATAAATAAATAAATCTGTAAAAAAAAAAAGTAAGAGTAATGGGGGAGGGAGGCACATGGGGTATGGACACAGGTGCTTTGGTAAAGGGAGGAAAAAACTATATTATAAAGCTAAAGTAAAAAAAAATTAAACTAAAAATTTGTGCTTTAAGTAAGCTGGGACATTAGAGAGGAGTGATCTGATCTAGATTTGTAAATAAGCACTTCGGCTACCAGGTGGATAATAGACTAAGGGAAGAAAGAGAGAAGCTGAAAAGAAAGTAGGTTTCTGTCATGACCTGAGTGGAAGATGGCTGTGACGGAGACTAAGATATGGAAGCAGTCTGAAGGCAGAGCTGAAAAATTTCCTGGAAAGTACTTCTGAATTTACCCCTATAACTTATATGTATCAGACAATTGTTTAAAAGTTCAAATGCAGACTTTTTTAAACAGCAGATTACTCGACTCATTCACCATATACCTCTATTTTTAATAAATTATAAATCAGCAAATTATTAAAGGATTTAATGATAATCGCTGCCTGAACACCTCTGAATAACTACTTTGCATGCAATGGAAAGAATTACTTTTTTAAAAATGTGCCAATGAGTCTCCATTAGTAATGTAAAATAAAGAATATAATATGAATTAATTATGATAATTTACTAGGCTTAAAAACATGGAGACAATCTACTTAACACATATATATGTGTGTATATATATGTGTGTGTGTGTATAATATATGTTAGCCACGAGACCTCCCCTGCTCAGATCATACTCTTCAGCACCAAAACATGCTGAGCTTCTGTGCAGCCCCTCTTGTACTCTTCACTGTCTAAATGCCCTGCGCATAATCATAGTCCAATAAATAATTATTGTAGTGACAGATAAATGAGAATGATGCATTTATTTATTTATTTACTTATTTTAAAAGATATACTTCTATTTATTTATGCATACAAGAACAGGGGTTCAGGACAGAGCAGGGGTCTAGGCCAGAGTTGTGGGGGGTAAGAGGGTTCACCAGAGACAAAATGGGGAGCAGAATAGGCAGATCTACCGAAATACGCTGCTGAGGGGAGCAGCAGCCAGATAGGAGAGGTCTGCTGTGCCATGTGAGTCAGCTCCCTGGCCTGGGATCAAACTCCTGCTGCAATGGCTGGCAACAGCTTCATAGTGCTGAGACTTTAACCCCTGTACCACCAGGAAGGTCTGAGAATGATGTCTTTATGAATGGAAAGATGGAAGAAACCCCAGCTAGGTGAATACAAGCTTTATTTGATGAAAAATCTATCTCCGTTGAGGACCTTCCTATTAAAGACTCCTTCTTTAGGCAGAACAGTGTCCCTCCATTTTTATTAGCAAATGCTTTCTGTGAAACTTCCACAACTAAAATAAGACCCAAATTGGCCAAGTACAATAAACAAGATATGTGCAGCTCTTCTTTTTTTAAATTCAGGGATGAAAGGAGACATTAGAATAAGCGAGCAAGAATGTTCTGAATCAAACACACCAGACTCTTCTGTTACTCTATGTTTATGGGTCAGAAGAGGTCTTTATATACTTGTTATTCACATTTCTAGTTTAAAAAAAAGTGTTTTTTAAATTTGGATTTGAATGAAGTTGGATGGGAGGAAAAGGAGCTTTGTTATCAATATCTCCCCTCTTGACATAATTTTCATTATATTATGTTATGTTATGTTATGTTATGTTATGTTATGTTATGTTATGTTATATTATATTATATTATATATAATCCTGGACTTAATTTTATAATATAATTATTATATATTAATATTATGTTAATTTTATAATATAATATAATATAATATATTATATTATAAAATTAACATAATATTAATATATAATATATATTACATCATATTATATATTATATATGTTATGTTATAAAATTAAGTCCATGATTATAAGTGACTTTTCCATCTCTTTTAATATTTAGTAACAGCCCTGCTACTATTTCTGCTTATTTTATTTTAGTATTTTGCTAGTGTGTTCATCAAGCCTGATTCTAACAGTAGAGTTCTTGACAAAGAGTTTCCCCTGGTTGTTTTTTATACTCTGATGCTCTGAGAAGACATTTCTGTTTAAAGTAGTTTAAAGTAGTGATCCTAATTCTAACAAACTATTCAGCCGGGCTCAAGTGAAGAATGTATTTCTACTTCTGAATCAAAATTGAATCAAAGTTGTTTTTAACCTAATGTGGAAAGAAAAATTATGGGGGGAAATCTGACATTTCTTAATTTTTATCCCAGTATGATTAGCCTGGTCATTTAATGGATGGCAGATTGTTTGAACATGTTGAAAACTTAGAGAATGGCAGATTTGTAAATATCTGAAGACTTTATGGTGTCCTTGATGAAAATTACTTTGTACAGAGTCTGTGTGTATTGACTGTTGAGAAATCATTTGAATGTTTTGTGGCTTTGGGCTTGCAGCCCACTCAGCTTAGGCCTGGCTTGGTCATCTAGTCATATTTTCACAACTTAAATGATAAAATCTTATCCATTATTCAAAATGCCTTGCAGCTGTCCTTGTTAGATTTCCATTTACCCACAGAGAGCAAAGGGCAAGTTGTTTTCTCAGTTGAACATGAGCAAAAACACCAAAGTTTTCTTTGGGTTTAGTTTTAGGTCTCGCCTAGGTCATATAGGGGCCCTTTTCATCCTTTCTTCAAGGACTAATAGGTTGGTGACACATTCTTTAAGTCGAAGTGGTTTTCTAGAGTCACTCTAACTTCATTCAGTTGTTAACTTTTTCATTCAACAAAATTTCATTGAGTGACTAACATGCATCCAGCTCCATAACACAAATAAATAACAGTTGATCACTAGCCTTGAAGATCTGACAGTCTTCTGGGAGCGAGGAAAGTATAAACAGGCATTAGAATGTCAAAGTGACATTACAGAAGTAAGTATGGGGGATATGGGCTCTCAGATGAGAGGGCAATGGGAAGAGTGGAGGAAATACTAAAAAAGACTTAACCTAATAGTGGATTTTATTCTAGCATATTTTGATTTTAAGGATCTTTTCAAATTTTTTGCTTTGCTTCTATCACTTTGCTACATATAATTGAAATAATACAATATACCAGAAATAAAGTAGACTTGAAACTTAGTTTTGTCACCTGTCACTTTGTGTCTTTGTCAAGTGACTTAACCCTTCTATGCTTGATGTATTAGAGTTTTATCAGTATAGTAGCTGACCCTCATTCAAAATGCTTTTCCTATTTATGAGAAATGTACTAATTGCCTAAGTCTTAGTATTACTCAATTTGTTCTACGAGAATTAAAGACTAAATACATTTGCTTTCCCCACACTCCTGGCAGCTGGGGCTCAGTCAATCTGATGCTCCTGGTGGAGTTTAAATCTAAAGCAAATGTTATAAGGCACAGCATTGGCTGTCCAGGGCAGAGTTCCCCCAGGATGAGTACGGTGGTTTCTCTCAGCTGTAGTATCTGGCATTGGTGCTCAGGATAGCATCCAACCGGGTTGTTCTTTGTGGTTCCTGCCACCCAGCCTCCAATGGCAGACACATATTTTCAGAAACTGACTCTCCAGCCTTCTCATCCTTCCAAAAAATTCCTTTTTTGATTAGCATAGATGAGGTTCATTTTGGTTGCTTTCTACTAAGACATCTGGATGAGACATTCGATTAATGCCTCCATTAAGATTTCAGTGATTCAAGATTTTGTTGATAATTTAAAATGATAAAGTGGGTAAGCTTCAAAATGCAAAGTTCCTGGCACACTGTGGATTCTTAAGGGGGCTTTTTAGGGTGTTTGTCTCAAGAATGCAGGAATAACCTGAAAATCACATCTCTAATGCTTCTCTAAAGATTTTGGATAATGGAGATCAAAATACCACTTCTTGATGGCAATACCTAATAATAATCTATGTAGAGCTTTGGTGAAACTGGTTCAGCGCACTTGACTTTGTCTTTGAGTATGAAGAGTGGTATTACATCTTTGACAACTTAGCTCAGATTTAGAAACTTTCCAATATTCTGATTGACTATAGAGTAGCAAAACATGATTGCTTTACTCAGTCAGACAAGAGTCAGAGAGAGCCATAGGTACTTACATGTGGCATTTATTGCCCAGAGAAGATATCTACTAATAAACGTAAGTGTGAAAATGTCTCTCTGAACTTAAGCTTTGCACCTCAGGCATAGAGAATTGAGTCACTACTCACCATTGCTTATAGCACAATATCATTATCAGTTTGAAGTAAAACCCCTCTCCTGTTTCATTCTAAGATAATCTCACTTTTATTCTCAAACACCACTTTTATTCCCTTCCTTACATGGGCCTGCAGTCTAAGATCTTTGATACATGTCCTCAAATACTTACACACCCTACTAGATTAGGCAATGCTGGTGGGAGTCTATTTTAGGTACAGATAGTGTTCAGTTATAAATCTCTTAGGTTTCTTGCTGTGTTAACAATGTTTTCAAGATTTATTCAACTGTTTGAGCACCTGGTGCTTCTCTTTTACCTGCTTCCCATGTTATGTATCTACTACATTCTATTCATCCACAATGCCATGGTGCGTGACAACTAAGCTGCCTCTTATACCTACTGCACAGACATCATAAAGACAATCACAGATCTGTCCCTATATGGGCCTGTGCAAGAGTTTCTCCGATAATCATGTCAACTTACCTTACAAAAATAAGTGTCTGGAGGGGGGGTCTCCCTGGTGGCATAAGGGTTAAGTCTCAGCATTATCATGCTATAATAATCGCCAAAACCCTTGCGGATCCCAAGTCAGGGAGCTGGCCCACATATGGCGCAGACAACCTCTCCTCTCTCTCCTGCTGCCCCCCTCAGCAGTGTATTTCAGTAGATATGCTTGTTCTGCTCCCCACTCTGTTGAATCCTCTCACCCCTGAACCTCTGACCTACACCACAGTTCTTCTATGCATAAACAAATCAATCTTTTTAAAAAAATAATAAATGTCTTGGGTTTCTAAATCTGCAAAAAAAAAAAAAGTTTCTCCAAGATACAAATTTATTACTGGACTATAGGGCACAAATATTTTATTATCTACCATTTCTTTTAAGAATAACTGTAACCATTTATATTTCCACCAATATGGGGGTGCATGAGAGTTCCTGTCTACTCATATCTTGCATGTCATTTAGTATGACCACATCCTAATTTTTGTCACCAAATGGGAATAAAATGGTATCTTACACATATTTCAAATAGATTTTCTGATTACTATTGAGTTGGGCATTTGCTCAAAGTACATGTTAGCTATTTCCCCTTGTAGAGTACCTCTTCATATCTTATGTTCATTTTCCCATCTGCTTTTTTATCATTTGCCTTTTGATTTGGAGGAGGTCCATGTATTCTATATATTAAATAGTAGATTCTAGATATTAAATATTCTAGAAAGTAGAGTCTAGATATTAAATATTCTAGACATCATAGCAAAGATATTTATTTTACACATTGGAAAATGTCTTCTAGTCTATAGTCTGTTAAATCTACCCAAAATAGTCCATCTTGACTGATCAGAAATAATACTTATATAGTCAAATTAATCCATTATTTTATCTTATGGTGTGCACTTTGGGGGTCTTGTTTAAGAAGGGTTTCCAATCCTTAGGTCATGTAGATTCTTTATTATATTTTCCTGCTATTAGGATTGTAATTTTACTTTCACATGTAAGTCAATAACTCAACTCAATTACCTTTTTTTAGTTAAAGTAACATTGGTTTACAATCAATAGAGGCATAGGATCTTCCCACACAAACACCCATATTTCTCCACTTTAGTCCACTGTGATCCCTCCCCACTTTGTTCTCTTTTTCACCCCCCACCCCCAAACCTGCAAGCCTTACTTTGGTACCACATTGTTACCCATATTTTTGTGATACGTCTTTTTCAGTCTGTTCATTCTAGTATTTTGTAACCTTTGTTTGAAGTATACATTATACTGCTGGTCTTTTTTTTTTTTTTTTTTTTTTTTTTTTTTTTTTTTTTTTTTTTTTTTTTTTTTTTTGTCATTCTACTGTCAAATCCTGTGTGTCTCAAACCATTATTTGGATTTTGTTTTATCATTGTCAGAACTTATTTTCCACCATATTATTTTTTATTTTTTATTGACTTAATGTTTTCTTCTTTCCTACCTTCCTTTGGAGAGAGTTTTTCTTCTACTTGGAGGACCAATTTCTTTTTTTTATTTTATTTTATAAACACACAATAATAAAACCACTGCTAATACTGACATTATTTAATTACATGAAACTCTAGTTCATGGAAATATTGTTCTTGAAGGAATATTCTGGATTATTTATACCTTTTAATGCAATTAAATTAATATAATGTGCTGACTTTCTGAATGCATTTGAAAGGATAAATATTCCTTTCAATGCAGGGGTAAAAAAGAGAAATTGCTCTAGCACAAAGTCAAAGCAGAACCAATTTTTTTTTAAATTTCATAGCTTTCTCTCTCATCCCTTTCCCCAAATCACTGCTTAGCTTGTTCCCATCTCCTAGTGATAGTTCTGGAATAACCTGAATACACTTTGTGATATCTGTTGGAGTTTACTTCTCATCTTCTCTTCCCCATATAGTATATAGATTCTTCCTTGATTAATTTCTCTCTCTAAAAAAAAAAAAGTGCTTTCATCTTCTCACAGAAGATCTTCTGATGTTTATCTGAGAATATATTTATGGCAACTCACATTTGAATTACTATTTAACTGGATTTAAAATTCTAAGTTCAAAGTTTTCCTTTTTCATTATCTAGAAAATATTACTCTGTTTTCTTCCTCTTTTTTTGTCTCTTCCAATGCTTCATATCAATCTCATTCTGTTTCCTTTAGAAATGTTTTTGCTCTTTTTCTCTGGAAGCTCTAAGAATTCTCTCTTTGGGCCTCCCTGGTGGCACAGCGGTTGAGCGCTGCGCTGTGGAGCTATCGGCAGCTCGCAATGCTAGTTTGACTCCCAGCCGGGGAGAATCCCACATGGTGCAACAGACCTCTCCTGCCTCGCCCCGCTGCTCCCCTCAGCAGTGTATTTCTGATCTGCCTGTTCTGATCCCCACTCTGTCTTTGGTGAACCCTCTCGCCGCCCCACGCCTCTGGCCTATACCCCAGCTTGTATAAATAAATAAATCTTAAAAAAAAGAATTCTCTCTTTGATGTTTTCAAATTGCTTACTGATCTTTTTATGTATGATATTTATTTTCCTCTATATTTCGATTCTGGGAATGTTTGGCTCTTAATTTCTCTTTCATCAACACATTTATCTCTTCTTTGAGGAAATATCTTCTTCCTCCCCCCCAATCCCCACACCCTTTTGGAGTATTTTCTGACCAACTCATTAACATACTTGAATTATATTCTTTCTAATACTTAGCCCATATTTTTAGTTCTTTATCACTACCATAATATCTTTCATACACATTATTTCTAATTGAATTTCCTTTATAATTACACATTACTATTTCTCTTTTGTACTTCTCTTAGGGGAAATTTATTATGTTTATTTCAAATTTTTTGCTTGATATGTTTCAATAATCTTGCCTCCCCTAGTATAAATCACTTATTCAATATCTCCTTTATAATGTGTTGTATTCTGCATACGTCTGATTCTTATTTCTATGAACTCATTTCCCCTTTGGGATATCACCTATTCAAGCTGGCAAAAGGATAGAGAACAAGGCATAAATTTACATATCTACTCTTGGGGACTCTTAGTGGCCACTGTGGGGAGGTAGTTTTCCTCTCAGAGAACATTCAAAAAAATTTTAAAGATTTATTTTATTTATAAATGTGTACAAGAACTGAGGCTTAGGCCAGCGGGTGTGTGGGGTGGTGGTGAGAGGATTCACCAGAGACAGAGCGGGGAGCAGAACAGGCAGATCTACTGAAATACACTGCTGAGGGGAGCAGTGCGCAAGCCAGGAGAGGTCTGCTGCGCCATGTGGGTCAGCTCCCTAGCTGGGGATTAGGGAATAGAACTCCCCTGCTGCAGTGGCTGGCAATAGCTTGACAGCGCTGAGACTTTAACCCCTGTGCCACCAGGGCAGCACATCTTCAAATTATTCTACCACTCAGTACCCTTTTCCATCACTTTAATGTCCTTTCTATCATGTGGGAGGAGGTAGCAAAAAGGGTAAAATCAGGGGACTCTGGGACATTTCTGCTTTCCACAGGCTTCTAGAACTCTCCTGTTGCTACTCCTACAGTCTTAGGCAGCTATTGTTTTCCTTCTCCTAGTCTCAAAGTTCAAAGTAATGACCTGCCCAGCACCACGTGGAGGCTTTGAAAGGGAACCATTTCAGAAGTTTCTCCAGTTCATCTCATGACCCTCGTGACCTTCTCCAACTTAGGCTGCCTTTTCTCCCCATGTACTAGGCTTTGGGGGCTAGGAAAGAATTAGCCAGAACAAAAGTACTTGTTTGCTTACAACTACCTTCTGTCTCCCTATTTTATCCTTGCTTCTTCAAGTATACACTTTCTCCTCACTTTGAAATCCTCCCAATGTCAGGTAGAAAGATGACATCTTCAGCCTGTGTGTCCATCATAATATTGTCCCTGTTCAACCCCAACACTCTTTTTACCCTCTTTCTTCCCTCTTTCTTCATCATCCCTCCCTCTTCTGCACCTCCCTCTGCCCTCAAAGAAAAATGTAACCATACAGAGTCACAAATCAGGATAGTTGTCTCCAATCAAACAAAACCTAGTGGGGCAGAGGGTGGAAGTACACTGAGGAAGGTGTACATGGAGGGTGGAAAAGGACAATATCAATCTCCCCTTTAGCTCAGTGATGGCTGTCTGTGGATTTCTACTTGAAGTCAATACATTTTGATGATGGTTCTCAGCCGCAGCTACACATTACAATCAACTATGGTTTCAAAAGTCTCCTAAGTGATTCTAAAATACAATCAGGGCTGAGAATCACTTCCTGTATGGCAACCCAGATTTATCCTATCTTAACCTTTGGACTCCTGGGCAGAGAAGAATTTGGAAATTCTGAATTGGCTTCTACTATTACAGACAGAACACCAGAACAAGGCTATGACAATGTTGCCAATATGGGAGTTTGCAAGAAATCAGATAAGGCTGAAACCTGAAGGGAAAAAGTAAACAAACGCAAACTTCAAGAGACAGTGGTTTACCAAAGTCACTTTGATTATCATACCATGTGGTAACAATTTATGGCAGAAAGTTTATAAGAAGGTGGAAAATCAGTGATGTAAGAGGAGATCCTTGTCAAGCAATGCAGTAGAACATAAAAGCCTGCTGTTGTAATGTGAGCCACCCCCAGAAAATGGAATTTGCGGGCAATACATTTACTCTCTATGGCAATGCCTCCTTTATTGGTCAAGAAAAAAAAATACTAATCTTGTTGACACTTTAATTTCTACATTTATGAAATCAATCTGTTCTATAAAGTGTTTTAAGTATTATTCCACTGGGGATATGTGGATTTTGTTTCTGATCTACACATAATCCATGTGGCAGATAATCCATGAGGGCTGCTTTAAGGAGATGCCCTTTACTTAATGTCAGAATGGATTGTTTAACATCATTGCAAAGAATGTACTATGGGAAAGCTACACTAAGTTTCTCAAAATGTTTGCTCTGAAGTTAGGGAAGAATCAGCCTGAACAAAAGTACTTGGTTGCCTTCTAGATCTAGAAGTTCATTTTGAACTTTTTTTATTAGAGTTGGTGCATGTTTATTTTAGGCTGATAGTCTTTGAGGCACCATGCTGCCAGGCATTAAGCAGCTTCAAATCCCGAATGTTTCCTCCAATATCAATGTAAGTGTGCTGGTAGACTTATTTTATTTTATTGGACGAACTCGGTTTTTTAGGTAAATGTTCTATTAATTCAGAGCTCAGATTTCCTATCAAAGATCATTTTGTCGTTTTCAAAGAAACCGGTCCTCCCCCTCCTTATGACATCTGGTTTAAAGAGAGGTCCATGCATCAGGAGATTTGGGGGAAGGGGTTCTTCCTCCTGCTCTGCTGGCTTCCACTGGCCTCTGGTGAAGGTTTAATTTATCCTGGCCTCTCTAGGGAGGCCTTGAGGGGTCTCCTGTTAAAGTTCTACAGCTGGACAGAGACACTGGGGGGAGGATAAGGGCACAAAATGGAATAGAAAAGAACACAAGGGACCATGGAGATGGATCACGGGTGAATTGGTGGTGGGCTACCCAAGGGGAATACAAAATGTAAAAGACATAAATAACAATAAAAAAACAAAACAAAACAAACAAACAAAAAAATACCACTATACATCCAACTGTTTAAGTGACTAGGACCAAAAAAAAAAAAAAAAACCAAAAAACCAACAACAAAAAAAAACCCTGAGAATAAATTTACCTTTCCGGGTCAATATATAAATTAGTGAAATTTAATAGCTCAGAATGTCTTTATATGTTTCCATATCATATACATGTACTAATGCATATATACACCAAACCTTGTGACTAAAGCTCAAAATGGACATTTGGAACTCCATTATCAAATAAAATCTTACTCTAGTTTACAAAAAAAAAAAAATTCTACAGCTGGTAAAATTTGGGGTGTGTCCCTTCTGTGTGCTGACTGCTGTGCCTCCCCCGTGGCTCTCGCTTCACCGAGATGCTCTGAACCTCAGGCTCACCCTGCATGGCTCTGTCTGCTTGGGCTGCCCACTCCCAGCCTCTGCTTTGCGGTCTCCGCAGCCTCAGCCGCTGGAGCGGCGCAGCAGCTGCGGTACCTCCCACGCCTGCGGTAGTCACAGGTCTTATTTCTGGAAGCAGTCCAACTTATTAAAAGGCAGTTTATAGAGAGAGCAATTTGTACATTTTCCTAGCTATTATTTGTGCTCCCCTTTTTTTCACATATTGAAAGCATTTTAATAAATGTTTGTCTCTGTCCCAGCAACCTGTTTCTGCAGTTGAAGTCTAAGAAATGGAGAGGAGACAGAGGATGGAGAGACAAGGAAATTGAGGCACATGAGAAAACCACATTTGGAAATTAAAGAATATCTTATATATGAATATGAATATATCTGAATACATCCATCATGAATTCTTATACATTTATAAGATTAAAATGACACAGCATTTAAAATGCCATGAATTTCTGAGTATCTCTCAAATGTCATAGACCATGGACATTTGCAGAATTTTTTGCAGAATTATTGTTCTACAAAATACTTCTTTGGAAAACAGTTTCAGAGACTGAAAGTGAGGGAGTACTCTCTTTTAACGATGAATCCTCAATAAAAATTATAAAGCTATCTTTGTACTTTTTTTACAATACCCAAAATATCCCATGGATTTAATACTTATGAAAATCAGCACAAAAAAAAAAAAACCCTCTTCCAAATTTATTTGTGTGTGTGTTTCCCAAACCATCATTTTTTAAATTTATTTTTATTTTTTAATACACTTTTTTATTGCTATTTATATCTTTTATATTTTGTATTCCCCTTGGGTAGCCCACCACCAATTCACCCGTGACCCATCTCCGTGGTCCCTTGTGTCCTTTTCTACTCCATTTTGTGCCCTTATCCTCCCCCTCCCCCGCTGAGTGTCTCTCTCCTATTTGGGTTCCTTATAGTCCTGTTATAAGTGAAACCATTCTATATTTCTATCTTTCTTTCTGGCTTATTTCGCTGAGTATGATCCCCTCTAGCTCCATCCATGTCGCTGCAAATTGCATGTGTTTATCTTCTTTGAATGCTGAATATATTCCATTGTGTATATGTACCACATCTTCTTGATCCAATCATCTATTTTTGGACATCTGGGTTGTTTCCATACCTTTGCTATTGTAAACAGTGATGCAATGAATATACGGGTGCATGTATCCTTTTGGATTAGTGTTTTTGTGTCCTTTGGGTAGATTCCCAAAAGTGGTATTGCTGGGTCGTATGGAAGCTCCATTTCAGCAGTTTGAGGAATCGCCATACAGCTTTCCATAGTGGTTGGACCAGTTCACATTCCCACCAGCAGTGTGGAAGAGTTCCTTTTTCTCCACATCCTTTCCAGCATTTGTTGTTGCCTGTATTTTTAATGAGTGCCATCCTCATAGGTGTGAGGTGGTATCTCATTGTGGTTTTGATTTGCATTTCCCTGATTATAAGTGATGTTGAACATTTTTCCATGTACCTGTTGGCCATTTGCTTTTCTTTTTTGGAGAAGTGCCTTTTTAGCTCTTCTGCCCATTTCTAAACCATCATTCTGACCAACCTAGCATTCTAACCCATCAAAGACTGAAACTTAGAGGGAGAAATTCAAAATCCACTTTGCTTTACATTCATCAAAACCCCTCCTACTACTACCTTTCTACATCAATTTTCATTTCAGTAGTATTTTGCTTGAATTGAAAGATACTATTTTTTTCCAATACTCCAAATTGATTTTTTCCTTGCCTAAATTCTAACCAGAATCAACCAGACTCAGAGTGTGAGCTTCTCTATTTTTAATTCTTTGAAATTTATTATTGACTTGTCTTTGCCACATGATGAGTTGAACTGTCAAGAGACTCCTAATTTTTAAAAGTGGAAACTGAGGTGCAGCCTGATCAAGGTAATTGGCTACAGTCAAATATTCCCTAATTCAGAGACAGGATTAGAAGTCCTGTCTCATCATCTGATCCCCTCATTCCCCAATGCTTCCATTTCCCCTGGAGAAGGACGTCTTTGTATAGCATTATTATGGTTGCCATGTACAACAAAATAAAATAAACCTTTAAATAAACCTGCCCGGATCTTGGAACAGAATTTCTATTTAATTAGTAAAATAAACAATTTATATATCTTTATTTGGAATTCAATTCTAATGGCAAACTGCCTAAATTGATCAATAGGATTAACTTAGTTATTATATGCTTTCTCAACCAATGCACTCAATTCATTTAGAAATTCTGGGGGTGGAAGGAAATGAAGCAAATGATATCTGGAATGATTATCAGACAATAAGAAAGTCTAACATACTTAAGCTTAAAAAGGAGTAAATTAACTCATAACAGTCCCCACATTGAAAGAAAATTGATATATTTATTTTAAAGCATATTCTGTGAAATTTCATCCTCTTTCAGAAAGAAATTCTATCGCTTAACTCTTCCTTTTCCATGTATTTTATCAATGGATGTCTTTTTTCCTTTTATCTATAGCTGTCCACTCACAGCAAGGGATGGCCTAATAAAGCAACAAAAAGGACCTTAGCACTAGAGGGAGAAACGCCACCTTCTCGTGTAGGAAACAATTGGTCTTGGCTTTTGCATTGCAACTTTCAGACCCAAAACATGATCGGTAGTTATTTGCTGTAATCCTCACAAATTAATTATAGAACTAAAATAATGCTAACTGCTTAAAAAGTCATATAGCGGGCCTCCCTGGTGGTGCAACAGGTTAAGTCTCAGCACTATGAAGCTATCCAGAGCCATTGCAGCACGAATTTGATCCCCAGCCAGGGAGATTCCCACATGGCGCAGCAGACCTCTCCTGTCTCGCTCACTGCTCCCCTCAGCAGTGTATTTCAGTAGATCTGCCTGTTCTGCTCCCCACTCTGTCTCTGGTGAATCCTCTCACCTCCCCACACCTCTGGCCTACACCCTAGCTTGTATGCATAAGTAAATAAATCTTTAAAAATAAAAATAAAAAGTTTATAGCGAACAGAGGAATCACTGGGGTTGTGATTCTAGAATCTAGGACATGATCCATGAACTTGTCCATGAAGGTGAGGATATTAAGAGAGCATTAAGGAAGAATTAAGGGAGCAGTAACAGTCTATGCTGTTATGGAACTCCATATTAGGTTCAGTTTTTTTAACCTAATTTTGCCTTTTATCATTTGTGAAGTTTGGCGAAATCACACCATCCACCTAGAGCTGAGACCCCCTCCCCTGCAAAGGAAGAGCGCCATCCCAAGGGCTCCTGTGGACTTGTCCCCAGGCTCTGCTGCTTCCCACCCCATCTGCCTGGGACTAGGTCCTGGCAATGGTGGCCAGAAATAATCCTCATCCCAGGTGGCAGAAATGCAAACTTTAATATGCCAGCACTCCCAAACTCATGCTCAAGGCCATGTCTGCACAATTACCTCACTATCTAGCCACCAGTCATCACCTGACCAGCTGCAATGGTCCCCTAGCTGGTTTCACAGTACTTTTTCTCTTCCTCTTCTCCATTTGCATGTAAAATCAGAGTAAAATTTTAAAAGATTAAAACATGGTAAGAGTCACTGCAATTTTTCTGGATACATTGTTAGTAATGTACCATGACTAGCTTCTAATTTTAACCATGTGGCCAAATTCTGATGACTGCATCTACCCTGTTACTCAGTTTCTGTTTGGACAACTTTGCCAATTCACTGATTCCATTCATCATCACCATTTTCTGCCCTTTCATTAAAAAGAAAAAAGTTCACAAATTTGAAAGCTTTTTTGACAATACAGAAAATTAAATTCACAATAGGGTCTGTAACAAAGTTCTCCTAGATCAATTTATGGACTTAATTTAAATTAGTATTTGATTTTTAAAAATTCAGTTTACATAATTCTTTGAGGAAAAAAAATCATTGCATGTTTGATCTAGAAGCAAACTTATAAGTCATCTGTGTTGTCAGTTGTCAAATGAAGAAATCATTGTCCAGAGGCCTGAAGAGTGGATGCTTTGCCTGCGTTTGCACTAGGTTATGATCAACTGGTGGACAATCTAGAAAAAACAAAAACAATATTGTATTTAGAAAAAAGGAGATATTATATTTAGCGAGTATGTGTACACCATAAATTCCTCTTAAAAATAACTTATTTGCACTGACAAAAACAAGCACAACCAGGCATTCATCTAAAAGACTAGTATCAAATAGATGCCCACTAAACATATGTTGAGTTAATAAATGATAAGTGGAATGGAAAAGTTGAGAACTGAAATGGAAGCATCAGTTTATAGAATGTCCTCTAGTTACCCTAAATCAGTTAAACCTAAGTAGAACATGCCAAGAGTAGGGAAAACAAAACAGCTGCCAAATTTTTAGACATTTCAAGAAAGAAATAACAGTTGTTAACAGTTGTTTACATTTCAAACTAATAATTTTAAATAAGAAACTTGGAGGAGTCTTTTCCCCATTCATTAACCATTAAGCTAAATTAACTATTATTCATGCTAAAAACAAAGTGTTTTAGAAGACATGTATCTTAAAGAAACAGTCAGTTTGATCACTAAGTAATTATTAAAAAGTCCCCCAAAGCATAAGTGTCTCTTGTACAGACTTCTAGCTAGGAAGTCTCCTGGTCAACATTAATCTTACCCCTCTTCAACTTTCATCTCACATCTGCTCATCATGCCAAGCCTTTATTTACAAAGCATATAAAGTACACAATTTATTTTTATTACTACCATGGCACTCTTGTCTCCTTTTAATATATGATACATAAATATTATCTATCTCACACATTTTAAAAATTGCTAGTAAAGTATTATTTTCTAAGTTGCATTAGATTTGTATTTCTGTTTATCTTAACAGAAAAATACTTTGAAAACAGGACAGAGTACTGTCTTTTATATCCTCCACAGTGTCAAGCACAGTGGACCCTAAATAAAAATTGATGGATCCACTTAACAAATGACAGTGTAGCAGGAAGTGTGACATTATTTGTTAGTAATGACGCAGCTGCAATTATTTTAAAGAGGTTCTTCCTTACTAGTGAGACTAATAGCTACTCATTGAACATGACAATAGATGTTTGAATTAATATATTCTCCAAGAAGTGATGTGCATGTGCTTTTATTATGCAAAATCAAAATGTTCAGTGATCAGCGTGAAGTTTCCTCTTCACATTTACCCTGGAATAAACTATAAGTATTTATCAAGTCCTCCGCAGGTATACCATGATTTGGGTTGTTTTAATTGTCTATTACTGTGTAGAATACTCTCAAGGTGTCATTATTCTCAACCCTTCTTTATTTCCTGTGTCTTTCTGTGATTTGTCACAGATTCATAAGCTGGAATCAATGGTTCTTCAGAAATAAGACACTAGGGATGCAGAATCCCCTGAAAATTTTTTTTTAAGATTTATTTATTTATGCATACAAGAACTGGGGTGTAAGCCAGAGGTACGGGGTAGTGAGAGGATTCACCAGAGACAGAGTGGGGAGCAGAACAGGAAGATTGACTGAAGTACACGGCTGAGGGGAGCAGCGGGCCAGGCAGGAGAGGTCTACTGCGCCATGTGGGTCAGCTCCCTGGCCCGGGATCAAACTCGTGCTGCAGTGGCTGTGGGTAGCTTCATAGTGCTGAGACTTAACCCGTTGTGCCACCAGGGAGGCCCAGAATCCTCTGAAATTGTAACAAAACTATGGAGTGTTATTTTTTACTTTTACTTTTCACAAAACCTTACTGATTATTTTATAATTATTTCAATTTTTAAAATGCAGTGTTAAGGGGGCCTCCTTGGTGGCCTAGGGGTTAAGTCTCAGTGCTATCACCATGATGGCCTGAGTACAATCCTCAACCAGGAAGCTGACCCACTTGGCACAGCAGACCTCTCCTCTCCTTGCCTGCCGCTCCCCTCAGCAGTGTACTTCAGTCTATCTGCCTGTTCTGCTCCCCACTCTGCCTCTGGTAAATCCTCTCTCCTCCCACACGTCTGGCCTATACCCCAGTTGTTCTATGCAAAATAAATAAATAAATAAAATCTTACAATAAAGAAATAATTCTTTTTTAAAAAATGCAGTGTTGTGGAATTAGGAACTACAAGTGGAAGGGAACCAGGCAGCATATTAATCGTTAGTAGTGACTCCAAGAAGAAAAGATAGAAGACTTTTGCACTCTTGCTGTGAGCTAGACTGACTCCCTTTCTTATCATGAAGAAGGACCACATTTTCCAGCCTTCCTTGCAACTGTGTTAAGAAAGTTAATTCTGCGTTATGCTCAAAAAGCATGTATGTCCACTTCCAGGTCAGACCCCTAAAATTTCTGTTGAGATCTTTGGCTTATTATCCTGCCTTTCTACCCTCCTGCTCGCCTGAGAATGAATCTTGAAGTGGAATGAATATTCCAACAAATACCATGATGGGAGAAGTCTGAGCTTCTGTGTCATTTTTTAGAGGAAAGTTACCTAATTTACATTGATCTTTGCATAAGCAGGAAATAAATTTTTGTGTGAAGGCATTGAGGCTCAGTGTTTTTGGTTACATCAAAAGGAATAGTCTATTCTACCCGCACTAGAACATCAATTAATCATAGGAGTTTTTTGTTGCGGGGAATTTGAATAAGGGGCAAAAAAAAAAAAAAAAAAAAAAACTAAAAAACATCTGTATGCACAAAGGTTAGAATGATGTATATAATGATGAAATATAAAGAAGAGCATACAAAGGTTTCATAGAAAACCCTGAAGTCCCCAGTAAGTGAGTGACATGTTCAAAGTAGTTGATTATATTTTAATTGGGGGAAGGGAAAATATTCCTATAGAGTTCAAATTAAAACCTGGAATTATTTTTTAAGTGACTGAGGCAAAATTATAATTTATATTTAATTAATTTTGATTTATAGGCTGAACTTATTTGACAGCAATTCCAGACACAGAATGAACCATTTAAGGTGCCAGCTTACGCATATTGAAGGATTAACCTATGTATTTTCCATGTATTTCTGCTGTGATTTGGAAACATAATTAAGACTATGGTGGAGGACAGTGGGCGCTTCGGTGGTGGATGCACTACAGTGGCTATAAGGGAGTGGGGAGATGCTACACTTCCAAAATCCTAACAATGACGTAAACAAATTGTACTTTTTAAAAAAACAAAGAAGAAAAATTAGATATTTTCAGTGGCAGTTTCTAGACTACCAGCTATTTTGATTTATTTTCCAATCTCTCTTTCCCTCTGAAAGAAGATAGTGCTATGAGTAGGAGACCCAAATATCTGAAGGCTGTCTGCATGAGCAAATGCCAACTCCCCTATATCCTATCAAGTAATTTCAAGAAAATAAAAATCAGAGCTGTGCATCATGGCTACAGCTTCTGTCATTTACTAATCAAAATAGTATCACACATACAAAAATGCCAGTAAGAGAAGATCATATTTTTGAGTTCAGAAAGGAAACAGAAAATATTTGATGGTAGATGATAATGTTGCTCCATGACACATGTCACTCCCTTCCCTTCTGTTAGCACACAGATCTCTCTGCCTTTCCTGCCTTCTTAGTTTAGCCATGGCTAACCATGTGGTAACATTTAGAGTCAGTAAAACATCAATGGGTTTCTTTGGGCAAAATTACTGAAGATCTTCTTGAAGCTCTTGACTACCTTCTTCATCTTCCCTTCTCTTTGCTTCAGTGACTGGTGATAGATGATAGGCTAATGATAAGCGATGATGCCCATATGATAGAGCCCTCATCAGCTGGATCTCTGAATGAGGAACACATGGAGCAAAATTCCAACTATCCTTGGTGGACAGGAGCATGAGTAAGAAATAAATCTCAATTGTTTTAAACCTATAGAATGAAGATGTCCTTTGTCAATTTAGCAAAACCTGATTTCTGACCAATAAACCGGGGATGGAAAGAATGATGGCCCCAATTTAAAGTAGGGAATTGAAAGGACACACTCTTTAATTGAAAATGTCTTCCTATGTCTGGTGTAACACTAGGTCTTTCTACCTTTATTATGAAATTGGTTGTTGGCATCCCTTTTTTGCAAAGACGTTAAAGTCTTGTCCTAAAAACAAATCATTCAAATGAAATCTCTGGATAAAAAAAAAAATGTGTAATTAACTACCAGGTTGGTGATGCCAAGAGAAGAGTTATGACGAAGTTCAAACCTTTTAACTGTGCCTCCCTGGTGGCGCAGCGATTAAGCACTGCACTGTGGAGCTGTCGGCAACAGCGATGCAAATTCAAGAGAGAGTGGTGAAATCTCCTGCCTCGCCTGCTGATCCCCTCAGCAGTGTATTTCCGCTGATCTGCCTGTTCTGCTCCCCACTCTGTCTCTGGTGAACCCTCTCGCCGCCCCATGCCTCTGGCCTGTACCCCAGCTTGTATGCATAAATAAATAAAATCTTAAAAATAAACCAAACAAACCTTTTAACTACCTGGTAGTTCTAAAAAAGGACACTTACTCAGATTAAGCTAAAATGCAATTTCTTCTTAATAGATTGATTCAAGGAGGCATTTAGAATTGAAAATAGTCAAGAAACAGGACAGTAAAGGAAATAAGTCCATGTGGGAAAATTCCAGAAAGAAAAGTTTTAAAAAGAAAGTTTCAATAGGTAATTAAAAATGAAATTTTCTCCTTCCTTCATAACAACCTCTTCAGATTCTTTCCCAAGTTGGGGAAGCACTCTAAAGACCAACAGGTTTGAAGACAAGCGTACAGAAATGAATAGAAGTTGAAGAGGACATTCAGTGATGCCAAAGTTTTGTTGAAATTTTTCAGCAACGAATCAATTAACTGGATAATCAGTAGAGATTAACTGAAAATTCACTCCCTGCTACCATGAAAGAAGAAAGGAGGAATTACAGTAAAGGACAGAGCTGAATAAATACGTAAGAAACAGAAAGAGGAGAAGGAATTTTAAAACTATTACAGTAAGAAATGAGGTTCTTCAATGTTTAGTTGATAATCAAATGGAATATCTAGAGTCAGAATTAGTTCTTTGCAAGGATTTAGACAGAAAAAAAAATTGAGCCAAAATCTTCACAGTACAAAGATCAGGGGAACATTATAACTAAGTAAGCAGACCTTGGAATGGTAAGAAATTGTACTGGAAGTACCCACAGGAACAGCTATGAATGAAGTAGGAATTATTCTAGTACTGACACGATTCCTATTTTCTTTTTTGCATGATGTAATGTGGGTAAAGTTGAAATTGGGGATATACTACTTTAATTGGAAGAAAAATTTTAACAGCAAAATACCAGTTAATATGGAAGATATTTAAATACTTGAAACAAGGGAGAATCAATATTTTGAACACCCATGAAATGACAGAAACTTAAACACCCTTTTAAATTACCTGTGCAGCAACTAAATTATGTTTTATCACCAAGATCTTACTGGTAAATAATTTGACATTCACAGATTAAAACAGAGTCACACAGATTGCTGGTGAAGGCAGTAACTGCTTTGATTAATTGAGGCACTTAAACATCAGGACATGCAAATTCAGAGAAAGGAAAACAGCAAAGGCGAGAGAATACTCCAGGATATATATATACACGTATATATACACACATATATATATACACACACATATATATACGTATATATATATACACACACACACACGGTTTTGATTTTTCTTTTAAACATCTCATGCACAGAATATGTTAACTGAAATTCACTGAGAGTAGAAGGGGGAAAGTATTAAATCTTAACAGCACAAGAAGTGCAAAAAAATGAAAATTTCTCAAGAAAAAACACAAGATGACACAAGAATTATTGAAACATTTTTCACATTTTAAGACTGCAATTATTTTACCCTCTACTGGATAATTTTCATAGCAAGTCTGCTGAGGTACATGAATAGTGACTATATTTAAATGTTTTTGCTAATATTTGAATATGGAACTGGTAAAAGTAAGACGTACATATTTTAAAAACTACATGGGTTAAAAGAATGTGCTCTAGAATCTGCATATATATATATATATATATATATTTATTTATTTATATACATACACACACAGAGGCTTCCCTCCACACACACACTCATCCCAAAGCAGAACATATTCCTATTTGGCATGATTTAGTAGATTATTTTTTGGATCTGGGCAAGGTCAAGATTTATTCCCATATAAATTAATGATAGTAGCATTTCCAGTCCCCCAATCAATCAAATAAGAACACTCTAGTTTGGGATAGTGGGGAAAACCTTTGCATATATAGTAATATGATGAGCTAAATATAGCCCATTTACTTTGGGTTTCCCAATCCCTGGGAAAGTAGGTTACCCTTGACTCAAAGCCCCAATATTTTGACTTGACTATTTTCAGTTGTGGTCTCTGGATGTTTATCCTGGAATTACAAGGACCTTTATTCAGTGAACATGAATTATTTATTGATAAAATCATTCACTTTCAAGTTATTAACCTATAAAATCTTGATGATAAAGCATAATCAAGTTGCTATAAGGATTATATAAATGGCTGTTTAACTTTTTAGCATTTCACTTGTGTTCAAACCATTAATTCATCTTGTTTCTAGGGCATAAATATCCTCCATGTTACCTTGTCATGGAGGATATTTATATAACTTGCCATTAAGTTTTTTTTTTCTTTCAATAAATGCAATATCCTATCCTTAGCTCTCTTCTGTGCAACAGAAGATAGTGATCGGTTTTCCATGCTTTTATGTATGTGTGTGTGTGTGTGTGTGTGTATACACAATACATAGGAGTAATATAATATATATTTAATACATGTGAGTAATTTAATACATCTCTGTAATTCTTATTGGTGTTAACTGAATAAGACTACCTTCCAATTGTGCCCACTAGTGGAACCTATAAGTGATTTTTATAAATTGAATGTAGTTTGACTACACTGGTCAACAAATTTTTACAAAAGTCATGTTACTGAAATAAAATTAGTCATTTCCTATCAATTTGTATGTGCGCAACACGAATATGACAGTCAAATTCTAATATTGTGTCTTTTTTTGCAATCTGCAATAAATTAATAGTTACATCATGAAATGCATGCCAATAGTAATAGATCTATGGTTAATACTTGTGAAAAATCAAGTCATAGACTACTTCTTAGATTTCTTCACTTGTTTCTTATACAGCTGGTCAGGAGCATCTCTGGGGAGTGTCCAGCAGTAGTCAGCCAGCATTGTAGTGGACCATTTTCCCAGGTATCTTTGTTCCATTGATGTGACATCTTGATGAAAACGTTCGCCATGTTCATCACTAACCATACCACAGTTTTCAGGGAAGAAATCCATATGGGAATGAAGGAAGCCAAGTTTCTGATACTACACCAGCATGCCTTCTTCTAGTTCCTTGTAGTTTTCTGCCCTAACATTCCCAAGAAAGTTTGTAGACACTAGGCGAAAAGCATTCCATGCTTGTTTCGCATCACCCTGTAGCACGTTGTTGAACCTGTCATCTTTAAAGAGCTCTCAAATCTGAGGACCCACAAAAACTCCCTCTTTAATCTTTGCTTTGCTGGGTTGAGGAAATTTTTCATGCAGGTATTGAAAAGCTGGTGAGGTCCAGTCCCTGGCTTTCACGAAATTACTCATCAAACCTAATTTGACGTGAACGGGTGGTAGCAGGATTTTGTGAGCCTCACCCAGAGCTGGGTGCTGGATATTCTTCTCTCCAACTGCTACATTTTGTCTGCGAGTCCATTCCTTCCACAAGTAGTGCAATTCACTTGCTCGGCTATCCCACTCACATAAGAAACACATGTATTTTGTATATCCCTGCTGCAGTTCCATTGAAAGGGCAACTAGCTTCAAATCACCACAGATGTGCTAGCTGTGCTTGTTATACTCAATGGAATTCAGTAGCTGCTTTAAGTTATCGTATGTCTCTTTCATGTGGACAGCATGCACTACTGGAATAGACGGAAGACATTTTCCATTGTGCAAAAGCACAGCCTTAAGACTCAATTTCGAAGAGTCTAGAAATAGTCTCCATTGTTATGGGTCATGAGTGATTTCTGAGGCAGTCATGAGGCCCTCAATATCGGAACAGAATACCAGAGTACTTTCTTTTCTGAAGAAAGGCTCCAACTACTGGTGGCGCTTTCGGTATAAAGTAATTGTGACATCTTCTTCTAGAAGATTCCATTGTTGGAGTCTTGATCCTAGCAATTCTGCCTTGTTCTTGGATAAGTCCAAATCAGAAACCAGGTCATTTAGTTCTTCCTGTGTTATTCTGTGTGGGGTTGATGTACCACAGTGAAAATCTGGATCACTGCATGCTGATAGAAGAGAAGTACAAGTTGGCTCACCCTTGTCCTCATCAGATGATTCAAGAGAATATTCTGCTGGAGGTTCTGGAATAGGAAGCTCCTTACCATGTGGAACTGGTCTCAATGCAGACAGAATGTTTGGGTAGACTATTCTCGATTTCTTTTGCTTCGTTATTCCGCCAGAAAGAGGAGAAACCAAACAGAAGTAATAGTCTTTTATGTGGCTGCTTGGCTCTCTCCACACCATGGGGACTGCAAATGGCATTGATGGTCTTTTGCCATTTAACCACTGTGAAATCTGTATTGTACATGTAGCACAGCATAGATGCGGGGCCCAAGGCTTGTCTTGGTCACCAACCTTACATCTGAAGTCAAGATGATAAGCCTTCTTCACTTGAGAAGTGATACTTGTCTTCTGGTTGACAAATGCCACTTCTGCACATAGAGCACAAATTGTCCATGCTATTAATGCACTTTCGAGGCATTACTGTTCTGTATTGTGCCTAAATGGATAAAATAATAATAGTTCTATGGAACAGTAGCTTAAACTGTCTCGCACAAAGTCTGAAATATTTTCAGTGCTCAACCTTTCCGACAGGGTTTTATAGAGCGCACTGCTGACGTCATCTTACTTCAGCAGCCTCCTGGCAGTAGTATTGCATTGCATCAGAAAATGATGCAATCAACTCTGGATGATGTGTGCATGATGGTATTATGCAATGCAATGCAATATTCCATCATTCTAGGCTGATTTAGGATGTAGTTGCAGTCCTACTGGATAAATTTACATGGCGAACCATAAAATGAATTATATAAAATATCTTCAAAATGAGAGCTAATAAAAAATTTTCAGGGTTATATTAATGTTCAGCACACCAAGATACTACAGATTAGGGCCTTTTTAAGTCAGTAATGATCTCAGTGTTGACCAGTGTTACTGGATCTGAAAATCTGACCCTGATGAATGATTTCCTGAGAGGTCACCACCCCATCTCTCAGGAATATAAACACCAGAAATCTTTGGTAACCTGCACTGCAGAGTCCCTTCCCTGGGAAATCCAAAAGTGCAAGTAAAAATTGCCTGGTTCTGGTTCATACTACATTTGCAATACCAAGCACATTAGGGCCAGACAACATTATTTTTCATAAGGCACACTAGCAACTGTAATATGTGACTTAAAAGAAGGTCACGTCTCCGAGTCAGTGACTATTACCTAATTGCTGGAAGGATTTTTCCAAACAGGTAACTTGGAAACTTTTACTTATTGACATCTTCGAACATTTAAATCTTTTGCTTCCTAGATACCTTGCAGGAAATGAGACAACATAACCCAGCTTCTACTTTGGAGATCATGTCCCCCAAAAGAACATTGTCTTATTTGGTCCTCGAAGTCACCTCATAAGGAAGAAAAGCTGGTAATTTTGTCTCCTTTTTAAGAGGCATAAAATGAGATTATCCAGTCCAGCACTCTTAATGTGACATCTTTGGGATTCAACGTGCATAAATTAGGAAGCAAAGTGGAATTTTCATTGAGGACTGCACCTCAAAAAATCATTTGGTTTATACCATGGCCACAATACATAAACTTTCCGACCAAAAAATCAAGTATTGTTTCTATTTAGTAGGTAACTTTGTGTTGCCCCCACCCCCCCACACCTCCCGCCCCTAGTAGCCTAAAAACAGCTCCCCCTTGCGTCCTTCAAAGCATAGCTTCACCAAAGTTAAAAATTCAGCGTTCACGGAGTTAGAATTTCTGCCTCTCTCCGCCCGGAAGCCGCGTTCCAGCCTTCCAGAGTAACTAATTAAAAAGTAGGTGGTCTTTTCTCTCTTCCCTCTGAGCCAGAAGCTTTTCCTCCCCAAAGCTCAAGAGCCTCGAGGATTTTCGCTCCGTTGCCCTGGAGAGAGCTGCTTAGGTGACCATTCTCCAGCAACTGTTCTTTGTTCGCCGGAAAGGATGTCCCCACTATTTCGATAAAGTCCCCACGGACGATGGCAACCCAACTCCCGCCCACTCCCGTTGTGGGAATTGGGGGTTTGTTTTCCGGAGAAACCCTCAGGAATCTAGTTTGGAGAAAACTCCCTAACCTTCACCCCAACTCCAAAGAAACTGGAAAACCAGGAGACATTAGCTCCTTTTAGATTAGATCGATAACACGCCCCGCAGTGAGAGCAGCAGCAGTGGCAAACGTGAATATGTCCTTCCGGTGCGCAAACTTGAGCAGGGTAACAAAGGCCAGGCATCAAAAAGGTTATTGGGAAGAAGGCGACCCCTATTTAAGTGACCCAGTTGTTGCCTGGTAGAAGAGGGTGGGGAAAAGCAGTACAGAGAAAGATGAAATTCCTGGAGCCAAATTGTCTTGGGAATTTTCAGCAGACCCCTCTGGTAAGACCCTTCAACGTTTCAGTAACTAGAAGCTCCGACTGGACATGTTGAGGACGCGTGCCACGTTCAGGTGCGCCCGGGGAGGTGGACTTGAAATTTCAAGTACTGCATTGACTATGTTTTTTGAGGTCAAATACAGGGTTAAGATAGCTAGTGACCGTGGCTTGAGGAAATCGTGGTAAGCCCAGGAAAGACAAGACACGACCGGCCTCCAGGTTTTTGGAAGAGACTATTGCGGGAAAGTACACAATTCCTCCTATTATGCTTATGAATCGGCGATTCTCCCAGCCCCACCCCCGCAGCAGTGATGCAAAGAGGACAAATCACCGACGTAGGGAGGGGAAAAATCAAATCCCTCTGGGGAAGGGAGGGCGAAACGTAAGAAGGTAGGGAGAGTAAGCACCGCACCGCCTCCAGCCACTGGGGCAAATGGGTGCGCGTTCTGGGATAACAAATTCTGCATAAATAATTTAGTTCTGAGCGCTGGGCTTTCAGCAGCTTGGAGCGCACCTCTGCATCTTCCATGGAGTTGGGAAAAGGCTGAGCAGCGAGAGGGGGTTGGCGATCGAACCGCGAACAGCTCTGTTGACTGGCGGGGAACTGCTCCCCAGGGTCCCGCAGAAGGAAAAAGCTGAGACAGAGTGTGCCCAGCGCGGGAAGGGGAGATCTAACGCGGCCAGGAACCACGCCAGCCGGAGCTGGAACCTAGGAGCTTCGGCGGAGGCCAAAGAGTAGCTGAATGGACAGCATGCGTTTCTCAGAAGGCCCCGGCGCGGGTCTCGCGGGCAACTCCAGCCGCTGGTGGCCTCGGGCCGCCGGCGGTGACAACGGCAGCCGGGAAGCGGAGGGGCTCGGTGAAGGCGACAGCTCACAGGGGGATGTGCGCGACGAGGAGCTGGCCAAGCTCGAGATCGCTGTACTGGCCGTGACCTTCGTGGTGGCGGTGCTGGGTAACAGCAGCGTGTTGCTGGCTCTGCACCGCACGCCGCGCAAGACGTCCCGCATGCACCTCTTCATTCGCCACCTCAGCCTGGCGGACCTGGCCGTAGCTTTCTTCCAGGTGCTGCCGCAGCTGTGTTGGGACATCACCTACCGTTTCCGCGGACCCGACGGGCTGTGCCGCGTAGTGAAGCACCTGCAGGTGTTCGGCATGTTCGCGTCGGCTTACATGCTGGTGGTCATGACCGCCGACCGCTACATCGCGGTGTGCCACCCGCTGAAGACGCTGCAGCAGCCCGCGCGCCGCTCGCGCCTCATGATCGCTGCCGCCTGGCTGCTGAGCTTCGTGCTGAGCACACCGCAGTACTTCATCTTCTCCATGGTCGAAGTGAACAATGTCACCAAGACCTATGATTGCTGGGCCACCTTCATCCAGCCCTGGGGTCTCCGTGCCTACGTGACCTGGATGACTGGCAGTATCTTCGTGGCGCCCGTGGTGATCCTGGGCACCTGTTACGGCCTCATTTGCTACCACATCTGGCGCAACGTTCGCGGAAAGACAACTTCGCACCAGAGCAAGGGCTCCCAGCGTGCAGGTTCAGCTTTCCACAAAGGGCTCCTGCTCCAGCCCTGTGTCAGCAGCGTCAAGACCATTTCACGTGCCAAGATCCGCACAGTGAAGATGACTTTTGTGATCGTTACAGCTTACATCGTATGCTGGGCGCCCTTCTTCATCACTCAGCTGTGGTCTGTCTGGGATGAATCGTCCGTCTGGGTCGGTAGGTGTCGAGACACTGTAGGGACATTGGAGTAAGGTGCAGGTTTGAGGTTGTGTGTGTGTGTGTGTGTGTGTGTGTGTGAGAGAGAGAGAGAGAGAGAGAGAGAGAGAGAGAGAGAGAGAGAGAGAGAGAGAGAGAGAGAGAGAGAGAGAGAGAGAGAGAGAGAGAGAGAGAATGAGAGAATATGAGAGAATGAGAGAGAATGGATTTCTTTCCTAACATCCTATAGGGCAGTAGTTCTTAAACTGCATAATTGAGAATCACAATCACACCTTGGATGAAACTGTCAAACAGGCAAATTTCTGGGGTCCTCACCTCAGTCATTTGACTCACTAGATCTAGAATGGGGTCCTGGATGCAAATGATCCTAAGATCACAAATCTAGAAACTGTGTCCTAAAGTTAGCCACCTAACTACGAAAACAGAAAACAACTTTTTACCAAATTACTAAACACTGTTAACACTCTGTTTTCAAATCTGTTGGTTTCAAGGAAATATTTTTACTGTACCAACTGTTTTTTGCTAGTTTGTGAAGTGTTACAATTAATATAAAAATTTTGTAGAAATAACCCCAAAAGCAAGAATAAAGTGAACCTGTTTTACTGAAGATGGGTTCTTAGAAAGTCAAGTATTCTAAGTAGACAGCTTGTGTTCCATTTCTTATGATAATCCTTTTTTCTAACAAGCACTTTAACACTTTTTTCCCTGATATTTCAAAACTGGATTATTGACAAACTGTAATTTGCTAGACTAACTCTTTAGTCTTTTAACACCAATTTGATCACAACTATCCACTCTTCACACAACTCTTCCAATAGTTTGCTGAGAATGTTCTCTACACCTACTGTCTTGTTTGATTTTTAATTCCTTCACAAACTAGACAAAGTAACTTCACAAGACTTTACCAAAAAAAATTAATTTTTTTAAAGTTTCAAATGATTTATTTATTTATATCCCAATAATGTTAAGGGTAATATTGTATTTGGAAAAAATATTTCCTTTTTAATAATTAAAAATTTTCACACCAACTACAGGAATGTTACTGACAACTGAAATGTCTCCTTTTTGTTATTTGAGATTAGGCTAGGGAGTAGTGTGATATACTTTGGGTATTATATGTACAAATGAAACATTTGAGGATAAATTTAGTTCAAGCAAATAAAACTTCTTGCATGGGTGTAATATGACTGATAATGAAAAATATAATATAAACATTATATTTTTGATTCACCACTTCCCATCTTGTTTAATTTTAGCAGCTCTTATTTCCAGTCAAATAAAAAATTCAGTCTAATTTCATTAGTATTTAGACACAATTACTTAAATTTTACTTATGGATAGGTAGGTTGATCATTGCTCTTTTTGAATATAGTTTTACTATGATTTTAATTGTAATATTTAACACAAAGTGTAATTAAATAACCTATAATTCATTCTGGCATAACAAGAGTGAGAAGATCCAAGTTTATACTTAATATCAAGGAAAAGTCATTATCTACCATGAAAAGTTGTAAAATATATGAAGTTTGCCAGCACAAATTAACCTAAGATATTCCAAAAGTCTGTTAACTTCCCAATTCAGCTGTTCTCCTTAACATAATTTAATTGTTCAAACCACAGAAGGATGGTTTTCTTCTAAAATCAAAAGTTGTATCTTACTAAATAAGAAAACTAAAGTAAAATTTTGCATTGCTCAGGGACCTATTTCAACTATCCTCTGCTACATACTATCCTTATTGTAAGAATATGTTTAATAATTAAAAACTTTAAACTCCTAAACATAGATAATGCCATCCTTGTTCCTGTATTATTAAGATGAATACAATTTAGTCTATGTGGTTATAGATTCTTGAAATTACATTCTATTGTAAGTGCTGGATTCATTAGTACATACTAATGCTAATATAAAGGATACCAAAAAATGATTTATTCACATTTTTAACTTCTTGAAATTCCCATTCTTTCTACATAAACATTTTAATTGTGGTTTTAAAATATTTGAATTAATTTCAAGTTATCTTGCTTATTTGTAAAAAAAATATATATATAATCAAGCAATTTCCATATACCACCCATTTCCCTGACCAATAAGTGAAATAGTTCATTTTTTATACTGATCTATTACTTTTTCTCAAATTTATTAGTCAATAGAAAAATGAGCTTATACAGGGCTTGGTTACTTGCATTTGACTATTTAAATAATCTCCCTTTGTGTTTTTCATACAGAGTCAGAAAACCCGGCCGTCACCATCACTGCATTACTGGCTTCCTTAAATAGCTGCTGTAATCCCTGGATATACATGTTTTTTAGTGGCCATCTCCTACAAGATTGTTTCCAAAGTTTCCCCTGTTGCCAGAACATGAAGCAAAAATTCAACAAAGAAGATTCTGACAGCATGAGCAGAAGACAGACTTCTTACACTAACAACCGAAGCCCAACAAACAGTACGGGTGTGTGGAAGGACTCGCCTAAGTGTTCAAAGTCCATCAAATTCATTCCTGTTTCAGCCTGAGCTGGGGAGTGCTTTCGGCCTCTTGCAATAGACTTTCGGCCCTTTGGCTAAATCCAGCTAAGAATCCAGAACAAATGAACTTATGTAAGATATGTATAAATCAATTCACTGGGTACAAGACTGTGTTTCTAGTTGCACTTTCACATTGCTATGATAAAAATCTACGAATGTTTTATACAGAATGTTAATAAAAACACACTACACTGAAATATGCAGGCCTGATTTCCAGCAATTTAACAGAAGTTATCTTTCTAAAGGAAAAACAACCACCCTGGCATCAGATTTTGTTGTTGGGTTTTGTTTTATTTTTTTCTATTCTTTTTATCTGACATAACTAAGGCTTGATTGACCTCGATGTCATAGAACATACAGATATATTTTTAAATAAAATGAGTGTATCCTCAGACTTAGAGTTTGAAAGGAATTAGATGAGACATCAGAGAAATTGTTTCTACCCAGTAACATCCATTTGTGCATCAGAAAATGTGGGCTCAAAAGGTGGCCTGGAGATGGGCTGATGCTTGGGGAGGTGTGAATACTTGAGCAGGGTGTGACTGGTTCAGAGAAGAAAGAGTTCTGTTAGAAGTCATAGATCACCCAAATTTCAAAAAGGTAATTATAGAACTGATAATTCCCTCCTTGGGGTTCCTCGTGTTTGCCTGTGAGAAGCAGGATTACTAAGATAAGGAAGGTTAAAAAAATGTATCACCTAGCCAATAGTATATTTCCCCCCATTTCAATACGATTTCTGTGAGAACTCTCCTTTTATTGGAGAGTAGAAAAGGATTGCCTCGGATATGATGTTGACTGTCTCTAGAACATTATAAACCTGTTTTGCATGTGACCAGTGTTATAAGGTATCTTGCTCTGCTGGATATTAACACATTCATTGCTTCACTTTTAGAGAATCTATATTCATAGATCAACAAATCTCCTAAAAAGTGACTCAGGATATGCAGTGTCCCTTCACATCTAATTGAAAATGTCTCATTCTTTCCTTCTGATCGCTCCCCATCCAACAGTTTCATAGTAAAGGAAAGGTTGGGCGTTGCGTGGAGTTGGGAAAAGAAAACTGCTCTGCACTTAGTTTGGCTTCCTTTGTTATTAAATGCGTGAATTTTGGCAACTTATTTAAAAATACATCAAGTCTCTATTTCCCTGACAGTATAATGGAGTTGGGGACACTGACCTCACAGGACTGTTGTGAAGGCAAAATGAAATTAGGTGTATCAAATGAGCTTCATAAACTGTCAAGTGTATATGAATACTAACCGTTACTTTTAATATAATCCTGGGATTTTCAGAATTGCATAAGTTTTTCCTGTGTACTTTTCACTAGCCAGAATTTGTTGCTTTCACACATGGGCTATAAAGTCCTAAAATTTAAATGTAGGTTTGTTGATCCTTTAGAAACCATTGCTAGTAACCACATAGCCTGATAGCTACATTTTAAAAGTTTCCAACTTAAAGTTAGAACTTGCTTTTGTTTGAATTCAGGTGGATAAAAAGCCAGCCAAGAGCATCAATTTCTTTCATTTCTAAACAGAAACACATGACACTATTTAGTTCTTGTTACTGTGTTGTTCACTAATGGAAATCAGTGTTTTTTTTTTCCCCCAAGCAACTTTTTCTGATTTCACCTTCTTAGAAATCATGCAATGATGTGAGAATATGTCCTAAATAGTTTGCACCTCTTAGAGGAATTAATAGACTTTAACACTACTATTAGCTCTTTTTTAAAATATTGTAAAGAATGAGGACTGGGTGGCACTGTGAGAACTGGAACCAACAACCTCACTCCCCTTCATTCTCTTGCCTTTCCCAACCCTCAGGCCTTTTACTCCTCAGATGGAGATGCCAAAAAAATATTTGCAGATGTTTTGTAGCAAATAAGCCTTGAGGTTTTATAATTTTACTTTCTAAAAATAACAAACATATCTTTTAAAGAGCACAGTGCAGTATGAGTCGCCAATTAAATGAATCAGTTCATTATTTGAGTCACAGCAGCATCTCAGTCACTGTGCTTTCCGAAACATCATCAGCTCTTATGACAATTTCTCTTTGACAGTGCAAAGACTAAAGCTCATAGGAGTAGAACAAGAATAGCCGTTTTTTTCTAAATCAAATTCCAAAATAATAATCTTAAGGTTCTTGCATAGATTGTTTCAAAATGTTGACAGTGGGGTCTCCCTGGTGGTGCAACAGGTTAAATCTCAGCACTGTGAAGCTATCTGCAGCCACTGCAGGACGAGTTCAATACCCTGCCAGGGAGCTTCCCACATGGCAGAGCAGATCTCTCCTGCCTTGCCCGCTGCTCCCCTCAGCAGTGGATTTCAGTAGATCCACCTGTTCTGCTCCTCACTCTGTCTCTGGTGAATCCTCTCACCACTACCCCCAACACCTCTGGCCTACACCCCAGATCTTGTATGCATAAATAAATAAATCTTAAAAAAAATGTTGACAGTACTCCCAAGGCAAACAATTTAGTTTGCATTGCACTTCTAAAAGTATCCCTTAAATAAGTTTCATATTAACCTACCCATTGTATTTTCTCCTTTTAAATGCATGAAGAGGCAGGATGATAGCAAAAAGACTGGGGAAACACACACAAAATCCCGGTGCTCATTCATTTTAGACAACTACGTGGTCTTGGTTTCTGTGGTTTGGGCTGAAAACTCACACCGACACTGTGATTTGGCTTATCCGCCGCCGCCAGCGGGGATAGACCTCCTCCATCCATGCTGTTCCTTCTAGTCCTGTGGCTGGCTGTTCTATCTTAACCTAATTTTGAATTTTTGAATTATTGTCTTGAAGTTATTTTATTCTTTAGTCTGTCTCATTGTTAGACCCATGGTTCTTAACCCTGTGTACACATTTGGATCACCTGGAGAACTATACAAAGTAATAGACCTATCCCATCATCACCTCAGAATCTCAGACAAGAGGTCTCAGTACTGATTTTTTTTAAATGATTTCTAAGTAATTCAAATAAACAGAGTTGAAAACAATTGCACCAAATTACAAAGTACTCCAGAACTGCAGCCTCTATTTGTTACTAAGCACTGCCAGCTCCCCTCAGGCACTTACATACATGATCTTATTTATTTTATATAATTCATCCGTTGACTAGGTGTAAATACTACACTTTGCAAATATAAATGGTGAAAGTATACTAAATAATTTTTGTTAAACTACATGTTTTAGGTTTGAGAGCTAGGATGTTTTCTTAGCCCCTGGTAGATAATAGGCATTTCATAAATATTTGATTGACAAACACTTGATTGAGTGAATGAATGCCTCTAAATCTTTTGCTTTTGGAACTACAGCACACTGCCTTTCCATTCTTCATATGGAGAAATCCTAAAACAGTCTCTCCATAATGATTGGTGAATAAATGAATTTTTCAATCAGTAAGCTAATTAATAGATAGCAGAGGAAAAACCTTCCTACACTGATCTTCAGTTTTGGAAAAGGAAAGTAAACATTTTTTTCTTCACATGTAATCATCTGACTGGGAAGTGACCGTAATGGTATTTTGGCTATTACTCTGCTGCCTTATAGTTTTGAAAATGCCAGAGTGTTAAAATTAGAAATGCAGTTTCCTCCCCACTCTCTGCTTTTTGTTTTTCTAAGGCTCCCCAAAACTCTAATTAGCTCTCTGTCCAGGTAGATTTCACCAGCAATTCCCAACACTGCCATTGCTATCACCCCCTTAATTACTTTCTTGCTGTTAATTGGATCAATCCAAGGCTAAGTATTTCCACATGGCACAATGGGTATCTGTGGAGAAAGTTTCTCGGTCTTACCCAGACTGCTGACTCAGGACCCACGCTCCAAAGGTCAGATTCATTTCTCTTGGGTATATACTTATGAGTGGTATTTTTTAGGTCATAGAAAGATGTATGTTTAGCTTTACTATATCCTGCTGCTCAGTTTTCCAAAATGGTACTACCAATTTATGCTATCCCTCTTGAAAGTATGAGCATTCCATTTGCTTTACATCCTCTCCAACAGTTATTTTAATCTCTAAATTTCAATCTTTCTCCCTCTCTCCCTCCCTCTCTTGGGAAAAAAAAAAAGTAAGAAAGAGATGAATGGTGAACAAGAGAGATGTATAATAGAGCTGCCTGCAGTGTTAAAGGTCAACTTGAGGTTAGTGGAATGAACTAAAGGTGACACCAGTTATCATTATGTGCTTTCCCCACCTACAATTAGCAGCTTGGGCCTAGCCAGAGTTGGAGGAGAGTTGAATTTAACCAGGATTTGGATTTTTGCCCCAAACTATATGACCTTGTAATAGTAGGTCTAGAGGATTGAGGCTGTGCACAACAGATTATAGTGACTACTGTAACTGTAATCTCTGTTTATAAATTGTGACATCCCTGTCCTTGCATTTGTCCATGCCTCAGAATTGACATCAATTTCAGAGGATTTGCGTCTGTGCTCCCAAAACAAAATTTATCCTAGCATTTTCAAAATTCAATAGCCATTTTTTCTAAAAATTGAGGAGAAAAAGTGGTGCTAGTGTTAGCCATGAACATTGGATGTGTTTGTGTTTTTTATGTATGTGATTGACACAAATTTTTACCTCTAAAATTTCACATCTTCACCTGAAAAACAATAAGAATTTTTACTATGAAGGACTTCTAGATAAGGATTCAGCCACATAAAACGATAACCTCTCTTGTCAAGGTGACTTGTCTATTCTCTAGCAAGTAGTCAGAGCTTGTGTTCATGAAAATCTCAGTCCTGTCCTTTATTTCACAAAATACAATTTATTTAATTTCAAAACAAGTCAAATAAACAGGTCAAGAGGATGTCTCCTTTTATGTTTGAGAGCAATACTGTTCTTAGTGAATTGGTTCAAGCTCATTCCAAAGGCTAGGTCATTGCCAGGTTTCTGTTTCGACTCCCAATCACCCCTCTCCATTAATAAGCCATGACATTTGTTCTTTCTCAGTCAGGTACCTACTCACTTTACTTCCTCAAAAGCAGGCCTCCTCATTCCATTGGCAAAATAAGCACACAACTAAAAAAAAAATCTATCAAATGGGGGAGGGGTCTTGATTTTATTACTCAAAAGTAATGTCCATTTCCAGAGTTAAACCTACTAACACATGAAGGAGCAGGAAAAAGATTGCAAAAACTGAAGAAACTGATGATCTGCTTTTTAATAAGTGAAAGAGAACAAGCTTGAGGGAGGGGGTTCAATAAGGATAAAAGAGTGTTTTATAGCTTAATGCAGATAGCTTGACATAGAGGTAGCTCATTTGCCAAAAACAAGTTTATCCTACAAAAAAACTATTTCAGAATGAATTACTCAGTAGGTACCTAGAAGTAGTTGTCAGGTCTACCTTTTAAAATTGAACTTACTAGTCACTTCTATCAAACACCTGGTCAAATACTTTTATTTTAATTTCATTTGACATCAGTAGCTTGTTTTGATGTGTGATATGAAGGAAAAATTGCTGTTTTGGGGACGAGGGAAAGAAAATAATAGCCAACTTCTAAATATAGTCTCCTAGATGGATGGCTCTTCTGTCTGAGAGATTCACTGGGCTTTTTAATTATGCAAAGTACTCCCCAAAGCCTATAAAGGAAGCACAGATGCAAAAAAGTGTTAAATGTCTCTGCATATTAAAGTATTATGATGTCTATAATTTGCTTTCAAATACATCTGCATAAACTGTGTGACATGTATTTGCAAGGTTAAAATATAACCCTGGAGCATCCAGATACTCTAATAAGGACTTCACACCAGAGTGGTAGAAGGGAGTAAGGCCAAAGGCCCCATACTCCAGAGGTAACTACTGGAAGCACTCTGGAAACCTCTGAGCAGCACCAGACATTTTGCTAATTAGCATAGTGGTGATATTTGTAATTACCAGCATAAATAAGGTATGAAATTGTGAAAATGGTACTATTCAAGATGCATGAATTGGCTAAAATACTTGAGGTAAACTTTCACTCATGGACCAAATCCAGCCTACATTTGTTTTAATGTGACCTATGAGCCACAAGTGGGTTTAAATGACTGGAAGGAAAATTTTTAAGTACCTTTCATGACACAAGAAAGTTATATAAAATTAAACTTCACTATCCATAAATAGAGCCTTATTTGAACTCAGTAACAATCATTTGTTTCCTGTGGCAAGGATTAGCAAAGATTTTCTGTTAATGGTAAAATAATAAACAGTCTAGATTTCACAGGAATTGCCATCTCTGTCATAACTACTCAACATCGCTGTTGTAGCAACAGGCATATCGAGGCAACCCAGAAATGAATCCCAATTTGACTTTTTTGCAAAAGGAGACGGTCGGCAGGATTTATTCTGCAGGTCAGTTTTTCAACTCTTGCTCTATGGATGCTTTTGGAATACAATGGCAGAGTTCAGTAGCTGCAACAGAGCCCACATGACCTTCAAAGTATATTTCTACCTGATCCTTTTAGGTAAAGTTTTTCAGCACTTTATCGAAAATATGCACTCAAAAGAATAAGGAACCTTCTCATTTTTTCTCTATGTTTTCCCAGAATTTAGAACAGTGCCTGACACTTAGCAGCCACTTGACAACTGTTGGCCAGGTGAGTGAATGAATGAATGAACAAATACACATAAACTTGTGTCTGAAAACTCACTGTTCCATCATGCACTTGATTCCATTTTGGAACAGTCTAGAGATTTGCCTTGTAATGAGCTTGAAATCTGCCTCCCTATAATTCCCACCTAAGATCTGATTTACGTATTCCTTTGTCACTTATGAAAATCCAATCTGTCTTCCACCTACAAATTCTTCAGATATTTATTTATTTTTTTAAAGCTTTATTTATTTATGTGTACAAGCTAGGGTGCGGGCCAGAGGCGTGGGGTGGCGAGAGGGTTCACCAGAGACAGAGTGGGGAGCAGAACAGGCAGACTGACAGAAATACACTGCTAGGGGAGCTGCAGGCGAGGCAGGAGAGGTCCTCCAAGACATGTGGGAATCTCCCCAGCTGGGCTTCGCCATTGCCGACAGCTCCACAGTGCAGGGCTTAACCTCTGTGCCATCAGGGAGGCCCAACTTCTTCAGATATTTAAAGAGGATTCTCACGTTCCTTGAACCATCCCTGTAGATTGAATTGCCTCAAGAATATCTTTGACACTCCTTCCTACAATGTGATTTTTGAGTTCTTTAAAAGAGCGGTTTTCTCTAGCGAAGATTAATAATTTATGAATCCCTTGTTTGTTTTCAAACCCAACCATGAGGACCTGGACAGAAGGTCAGGACAACCAGAAACTGCTAATGTGCTACTTCGTCTTTGAAACACATGTTGCAATAGAGAGCATTCTTCTTCTTCAAATGTCCAATAACTGAAATGATTTGCTGAAAAATATTCTTATCACATGTAAAGTATGTCACATACACAATACAGAGGCATACTCATCTCAGTTTTATTCTTTCTTTCTATCTAAAATGTTATCTATAGAGCTCTCCAAACTTTGGAGATTTGGGTGTGAAATGTTTAATTTTTTCAAGCAAATTGTTTGGGTGTTTTTTTGACAAGTCATACTCAAAAGACAACCAGCAAATTTGGATTACCTTTAATTTTCTCATTGGCATTTGTACAAATGCCGCTTCTAGAAAAATGTTACACAACCCTGTGGTTGCCTTGATTTCAGTTCCAGTATTTAGAAATACTCAGCCTATTTTTAGTTGCATTCCAGACCCTATAGCTACATTCAGTGACTTATTTCCCCATTTATGCCATTCTCCTAACCTTCCTCCCACAAGTTTCTCCCATGCCTGAGAGATAATTTTACACTATTAGGCTCTGTTTTATTATAGTGAGCTGAGACAGATAATTGCATTTCTAACATAAGAAGCTATATCTAACATAATTTTGCTGTTACGCAATGCCTCTTTCACAGCAGACAGGTTATCATGTAATACAATCTATTAAGATGTGTAGAAAAACACAAATTTGACTCTCGCCTGGGTAGCTGGAAGGGCTTGCAGGGTTTGTCTGAATATAATGAGATCTAAAGGACTCCAACCCTAGTGAAGTTGGAGTCTCACAGTAACCTTGAGTTTGATTCCACTTCCAGGATAGGATATCTTAGTATCTGGAGGGTTCTCTTCCTATATTAGAGAAACAAGCAAAAAGGTAATAAGTTTGCTCCAAATGATTCTAATCTTGGAAGCTCATCAGAGTTCCATTGTGAGAGACTATTGTCTTAGAAATCATTTTTACACTTCCCTCATTAGAAACATGTTTCAAAGACCCTAGAAAAATCAAATTGCAACTAAGGGTTCAGAAATAATCAAGTCCAAAATGATTGTGAGGGATTGTGTTTTTTCTAATGTCTCTTACATCATTTTAGTGCGCAGCCAGGATGGAAAAGCACTGGGCAATTAGCCCTCCTTTTATAGATAAATATGAGTTGCAGAGCTAAAGTGTTGTATTTGATTTTATGAGAAAGTCCTCAGGGTGTAGGTATGGCCACTTTCCAGTCCTGATTCCTAAGCAAAGCTCCTTTCTCATAGGTGCAGCCTTTTTATCCCCCATGTGTACACAGTTTGGTGTCTGTCTTCAACTGAATTTAATTTCTCAATTATTTTAAGGTCTCTAAGAAATTTGCCTTTTATCTTCCAAAGGCCCTCTTTGGCCAAGAGATTTTTTAAAAGAATGAACATGAATTTGACAGAATATATTTTCCAAAATCTCTCTTTCCACATACTCATCTACAATGTGACCTGCACTCCATGTGTCTGGCAAGTCACCTCTAATGTCACCAAAAACACATTTGGAGGATGAAAACCAATACTGAATTAGTGCATTGTGATAAAAAATGGGACAAAAATAAATTGTGTGATATTCTTTTTTGTGCGTTTTTATTCAAAGCTATTGTCATCCAAATCCAATTTCAGAATCATTATTTTTGATGAAAAATATTAAATAGGAAAAGGAGGGATCACAGCTTGAGTTTCTGATAGAGTACCAGATTTATCCAGCAAGGCAAAACACTGACATTTGGAAATGTTCTTGTTTCCCTGTCCATCTAAAAAACCATCCTCTAGAAATTATTGCCACAGGGACCCCACGGTCCTCACTGACCTTCTGATGTAATATTTGTGCACACAATAAAGATCATGCCCAAGATAATGGAAAATATCAATTTGCCTATTTACACAGTATTTCTCTACTTAAAAAGATATTCTCCTTTTCAACCTCATTCTTAACATTTCTTTCTTCTTTAATCTTTAAATTTCAGATTTTGTATTAAAAGTCTTTTTATGGACATGATCCCATAGCTAATAAAATAAAGTTAAAATTTCCTCTAAAGTTTTCTACAATGATCTTAGATGTCCAATTATGGATATATAAGGTAGTACTCAGCTTGTATTGCCAGCTAAAATGTGCAGGGAAAGTTCACCTTAAAGTAAAAATTCATCCTAAAAATTAAAGATTAGGGCCTCCCCGGTGATGCAACGGGTTAAGTGCAGCACTGTGGAGCTGTTGGCGGCTGTGGCTCGAGTTCACGCCTGGCCGGCCGGGGAGCTTCCCACATGGCACAGCAGACTTCTCCTGCCTTGCCCGCTGCTCCCCTCAGCAGTGGATTTCAATTGATCTGCCTGTTCTGCTCCCCACTCTGTCTCTGGTGAACCTTCTCGCGGCCCCACATGTCTGTTCTGCACTCCAGCTTGTATGCAAAAATAAATCTTAAAAAAAAATAGAGATTAGCTCAGCCTGGGGTGGTCAGTGGGGGATTAGCAGAGGAGGGAGGATGACAGCTGTGCTTGAAGGAAGACATAGGCTGTGTTTGGGCAAAAGGATCAACCAGACAACCAGGGCAGAGTGTGCTGAGACACACAGGCATCAAGTGGGTGTCTAGTCAAGACGCCTCAGTGTCACCGAACAGGAAGGCAGGAGAGCTATCAGGGCTTGTATCTACATTTGTGTGAATCCAAAATCGGTGCCCTTTCCACTACAATATAGTCTACTCTGCTGAGTACTGAAAGTCAGACAGGTGATAGATGTAATTCTGAAAGAATGAAAGGGTCAATAAAGTTCGAACACAGGAAATTTCATATGGAAATTAGTGTTCTAAGAAGACTTCAGTATTACTATCTAGCATTAATTAAAGAAATGCTTTGTGGAAAGGAAAAGAAGAGTCAGACCCCAGTTCGAAGGTACTTGCAGTAAACTGAAGTATAAGGTAATATGATAATAGCTGTAAGATTATAAAGAGAGGCATATGTGAAATAGTTCAAAGAAAAGAAATTACAAGATTTTGTTCAAAGGACACTGGGGAGAGAGGGAAAAGAAGAGTAAAAGATGACCTCAGAATTTTTCGTAAGAATTGCTTGCTTTACATTTGATAGTTTTTTATTCCTCATCACTACACTGTGCAGTGGAATTAGTATTCCATATACACAGATAAGGAAAAATGGGTTCTGAGAAGTTCCTTCCCTTGAGCAGGTCTTTTTTTTTAATTTTTTATAAAGATTTATTTATGTATACAAGAGCCGGGGTGTAGGCCAGAGGTGTATGGGATGTGTGTGAGAGGATTCATCAGAGACAGAGTGAGAGCAAAACAGGCAGATCTACCAAAATACACTGCTGAGGGGAGCAGTGGGGGAGACAGGAGAGGTCTGCTGAGCCATGTGGGAAGCTCCCTGGCCAGGGATCAAACTCGTGCTGCAGTGGCTGCCTATCTTCATGGTGCTGAAACTTAATCCCTGCACCACCAGGGAGGCCCCTCCCTTACAAAGGTCTTAAAGCAGATTTTCAAACTGAGTTCTGTGGAATTAAAGTCCATGCTTCCAAATCACTGTGCTACCTTCATTTGGAAACTGGAAAAACATTAATGCCTCTGTCAAAGTGGGAAAGAGCTGACCCTTTCCCTTAGGGAGATGTGAGATTAGAGGGTAACAGAGTAACAGCTACATGAACATACTTGGTATTAACTAATTGCCTTTTCATTCTTACTAAATGGTCTAAGGTCTGCCCTTATTATTAAGGCAGAGCCTTATGGAGAACTGTGTTTTGTCATCTAACATTTCTTTAATTCTAATTTCTTTAAGCCTAAATATTGAAGATGAATGCACAGGTAAAATTAATATATTGCACATTGCAATAAGAAATAATTATATTCCTTTAAACAACATGTGGCTTGCCTTTTGTGCCTGAGCAGTTTGGTTGCTTGCAATTGCACATGCATGAGGAAATAGTACTCAATACAGACAGGCTAACGCTAGGCAAAAAAGAGAAAGGAAAAGAAAAGCACCCAGATAGAAAAGAAAGCCACTCAAGGAATCTTTCTATACACAATTTTATCCTGTGGAAAAGCAAGCTTCTTTCTTGGTCCCAAATGCATAACTAACATTAGCAGGAATATCCACCAATAGCCAGAAAATTATGGTGCTATTTCCATCTGAACATGTTCTAATTCCCAGCAACCTTGAAACCCAGGAAAGAAAATAAAAATGCCCTCCGGATATTGCACAGCTATCTAAATCTAGAACTATATTCATCCCTCTGCCTTCTCTGACAGGTCACCTCTCTCTGCTGGAGGCCAGAAGCACGTAACCAGTGGAAACACCCCAGCCACTTTTGCAAGGTGAGTAATTTTGCTATGCAGCACATTATACAGTATTCTGAGGAACCCAAGCTATTCTAGAATAGAACTGAGAACCTTGCCCAAATATGTTCAGACACAAGTGTACAGGAAATGCCAGCAGCTAGAGATCCCTTTGCTTTCTCTGCCAGGCTGGTGATTTGCCTTGAGGCACATTGCGTGGTGTTCTAAGGCTCAAGTTAAAGAAAATCCTGGATTTATAAATCTATAAATACGGAACTAGAAGGTTTATCATGTCCAGGAAATATCATGAGAGCAGATATTACAGGAACTATTGGCCCTGTGGGAAATTGCAGGATTTCTTGGATTCAGTTTTTGAATATGAGCCAGAGAGACATCCAAACCAAGAATTGTGGATTGGTGACTAATGAAAACCTCACTAACCTTTCTTCTCTAAGAATATCTGTACCAAAAAATCCTGATGATTTTAACGATCGGTCTTACTCTCACACTTCAGTTTCTGAAAATGCAGTTATTACCCTGTTCTACCTAATCCATTCATGAATGTGAGTCAGAATTCTGTTGTTTTCTGTGACATTCCCTTCAAGATAATTTTTTAAAAAGATTTATTTATTTATGCATACAAGAACTGGGGTGTAGGCCAGAGGTGTGGGTGGTGAGCAGATTCACCAGAGGCAGAGTGGGGAGCAGAACAGGCGAATTGACTGAAGTACCCTGCTGAGGAGAGCAGCGGGCGAGGCAGGAGAGGCCTGCTGCATCCTGTGGGAAGCTCCCTGGCACAGGTTGGAAGCTGAGCTTCTGAGACTCAAGTTGCACCACCAGGGAAGCCCCAAGATAAAATTTAAATGTGAGTATGGTCTTCCTGCTTACTGTTCCACCTCATTCCTTCTCATTGCCCTCGTCAAAGCACATTGTGATCCCTCTTTCCTGGCCCCCACACACCAAGAACATTTGTTCAAAGCACGTTTACTAACGGAAAGACCAAGGGTATTGTGATGTACTAAAGCTTGTCAGTTGCAACTGAGTGGGAAAATCTTAGCTACATTTAGTTCAATGGCCACTATATGCCAGACACTGAGTTGACACAAGAACACGGATGAGTAAAGCGTAGACTGTGTCCTTACAGAATTTACTTTATAATGGGGTAAAAAAAAAAAAAAGACACATAAGTAGATCATTTTAAAAAGTGAATGTAGTAAAATAAATTGAATATCATAAAATAAACATTTGCATCTTCCCAGAGAAGATGATTCTTGAGCAAGTCTTGAAGGATGAGTAAGTCCATTTATTTATTTAAGAAAAGGCATAGCAGGTAAAGGGTAACTAAAGGCATATAAGCAAGGGATGATGATGACCTGATCTAGCGCAATCAAAGTGGAGCTGGAAGGAAGGGGATCAATGCAGGAAATAGATATAGGATGATGATGGTAGAATGCAGGGAGGAGCGGGGTGGGGGGGGAGAGAGGAAAGTAGTGAGATGGTGGAACAGGGGCAGGTTTGAGGTGGACGAGAAAGATTCATTCGAATTTCAATAAGCAAAGTTTAGGTATCTGGGGGCCATCAAGTCACTATACTCAGTAGTTTGAAGCAGATCTATGCAGTTGACAACTCAGGCTCTTACAATCAGGGTGGGAACTCTAAGCCCTAGAGAAAATGAGATAGCTTGAGAAGAATAAGTACAGAGGAAGATGCAAAGAACCAAGAACTGAGCTCAGTGTCACAGGAATAAGACAAAGGGGTAGTGCAGGAAGATGATCAAACGAAGCAGGAAGGAACTGCGTAATAGGGGTGAGTAGTTCATGAACATCAAGGGCATAGAGTTTGAAAGGGAAATAAATCTAGAGTGAAAATTGCAGCATCATAGTCTGAAAAGATGAGGATGGGAAAATAACCATTGGGTTTGTCAAGATAACTGCTATTGTACTGAGGCTCACATTCAGGGGAATGATGGGGACCGAAGTGGGGATTGAAGACAAATTTAGTGGCGGATGAAGAAAAGATGGTGAATAAGGATGACACTTTACGAGCCTGAATGAGAGGGAAGAAGAGAAATGGGAAAATACTGGAGGTTCGCTGAGAGGAGAAATGGTAGTTCCCTTGTCAAACTTGGAAAAATTATGAGTATGATGAGAATAGGGGAGAAGAAGCCACTGAAAACAAAAGGGAGATGATGAGGTAAGTCTCCCGAAAAACGACCTCCTCATTGCCTTGGATTGTGTCTTTTGCTTTCCTTTCCTCAACATGGTGTCTGACACACAGGTGCCCAGTGCATGATAAATGAACAAATGAGGGAATAAATGATGAGCCACCTTCCCAGAGGAACCACCAGAAAGTATGAAGGGTGGGGCCTCCCTGGTGGCAGAGTGGTTAATCGCTGCGCTCTGGAGTTGTGGGCAGTGGAGACTTGAATTCAACGCCTGGCCGGGGAGATTCCCATATGGTGCCACAGACCTCTCCTGCCTCGCTTCAGCAGTGTATTTCTGATCTGCCTGTTCTGCTCCCCGCTCTGTCTCTGGTGAACCCTCTTGCTGCCCCACGCCTCTGGCCTGTACCCCAGCTTGTATGTGTAAATAAATAAATCTTAAAAAAAAAAAGAAAGTATCAAGGGTGGGGGGCTGACATTAAACAAACAAACAAAAGGCACTTCACTTTCTGAAACAGAAAGGTATGAGGCAAAAATGGAATTCATGCCAGAGCTTTCTCACACTGATAAATTTTATAGTCACATATGCAACTGTTTAAAGTCCAGTAATTAATTGTTTTTTTTAAAGATTTATTTATTTATGCATACAAGCTGGGGTACAGGCCAGAGGCCTGGGGTGGCGAGAGGGTTCACCAGAGACAGAGCGGGGAGCAGAACAGGCAGGTCAGAAATACACTGCTGAGGGGAGCAGCGGGCGAGGCAGGAGAGGTCTGCTGCGCCACATGGCAATCTCCCCGCCGGGCTTCGAACTTGCGTCGCCACTGCCGACAGCTCCACAGTGCAGCACCTAACTACTGAGCCACCGGGGAGGCCCCCAGTAATTAATTGTCATGAGTTAGTGTTTTATTGACTGCTTCAATCTTTCTTGACTAGACATTTTCTTCAGGAAGACAAAGTATGTTTTTTCTGGTCTTCTGATTTATGTTCTCTTACCATGTCACATCTTAAAAAATGTGTTCTAAGCCCCTTAAGACACAAACCTTGATCTTTTTTAAAACTTCAAGTTTTTTTAGAGTAAGTTTTAGGCTAACAAAGAAATTGAGTGAAGGCACTGTTCCCACACATGCATGGCTACCTGATTACCGCTATCACTCATGAGAATGACACATATTTAACCAAAGATGAAACTGACATCAACACATCAGATTCACACATTCCACAGTTTACGTTAGGGCTCACCCTGGTGTTGTACATGTATGACCCACATTTGCTTTCAAAATAGTCCTTGTGAACTGAGAAATCTTGAGAATATCTACATCTGGTTCTCTTTCAAGTGTTCCAGTATTAGCATTCAGGGCATAGCATCATAGGAAAAATGTTTTCAACTTTCTCAAATCCTTTGTCATCCTTCTGCATCCTACCCTCTCTGAATGAAACTCTCTTCTCTTGTATTCACTTAGCTATCTTTTACTCATCCTTTGAGATCTGAATCATATGCCATTTTATTTACAAAGCTTTTCCCACCCCCTGCCCCCATCTACAGAGATAATTCCTTTTCTAGATACTCACCTGCTGTGTTGTAAAGATTAATCAGCCAAGCTGCCACTTCATATTTCTATTCCCAGTGCCTACTACACACAGGTACTTGGTTCCAGGGTGGAAGCTGTGGGGGTGGTGAAAGGGTTGGGGTAAGGTCATAATTTGAAGATACAGCCAATGGGGTTTGGTGATATCAACTGGATGCAGTGTATAAAAGAGAGAAGCCCAGGCTGGCACTAAGGTTTTCCCTGTGTAACTAGAAGTGTGGAGTGTCTGTTAATTGATATGGGATAGACTATGGGAGGAGCAGGAAAGTCATTCAGTTTTAATCTGAGATGCCTATTACACCCTGATGGAGGTAATATGATGAGTTGAAGTTTCAGGGAAAAGCTTTGAGGTGTATAAATTTGGAAATCTTTGGTATAGAAATGCTATTTAAAGTCTTGGGGGCAGATGACATCACTGAGGAATTGGTATAAATAAACAAAGGAAGAACACTTAGGCACTCCAACTTCTGCATGGGTATACCCCAATATTCACAAGAATGCCATGTGAAGTAAGAGGTCAACTAGGGGAAAAACAGGAATAGTTTCACTCGGTGTCCTAGAAATTGAAGTGGGGAGAGTGTTTCAAAGAGGAGAGAGATCTCTTTCAGGAATTAGATTTAGGGAAGTGGAGGACACTGAGAACCTTGATGAAACGTCCTAGCGGAGGTAAAAGCCTCACTGGAATAAGAACAAGTGGAAATGAGAGACATGGCCCCGGAGACAGTGCATGTAGACAAGTCTTAAAAAGGAGGTTTGCTGGGCAGGGGAGCTGAGAAATAAGGCAGGAACTAGCAGGGAATCACCAAAGATGAGAAAGGAATGAATGAGGGAGAGGAAGGACTGCAGCGGGGTGGGGGTGGGGTGTCTACTCGAGGTTATCGGTGCTAAGTTTCCCATGAGGACAGGGTCCTGGTTGTTTTTATCTAGTCATGTTCAACCGTGAGGAGGCAGCCATGAGGTAGGCAGAAAATTCGATTTAACTAAATTTGGGTTTCCCAGCACCTATGATGAAGGATAAGCCAAGGGGGCTTGGGGTCTGCCAGGGCTACTACTCTATCAAAGCCTGGGAACTAAGTCAGATAAGGCTGTGAAATGAGGTCGTGAGTGGGTATGAGGAAAGGAGAAAAAGTAGTCAATGCAACGGATTGAAGGTCTGATAGAGCTGGAAAAGTAAAAACAGTCAGAAAGAGTGAGCTAGAAAGATGAGATGTGGTGGTAGAAAACTGGATGCTGGAAACTGAGGTAGAGGTAGGAATGGAGCGATGTCATTTTTTGCAAAGCACTAGGGCATTCATTATGGGGCCAAGTGACTAAGGAAGCAAAAGGAAGAGATTCCTGGAGAAGAGGAAGTTAAGGACCCAAGAGCATGGGGCGTTGAAAAGATCATTTATCTGGATACTGAATTAACCAAAACTTTCAGGGAAATTTTTTTTAAACTCACAGGATTTTTCGGCGGAAGAAATGGCAGCAATCCAGGAGCTAAAAATATTAAAGAAATGAGAAAGTAAATGACAACAGCAAGGCGGGGTTGGGAAATAGGCTAATGGCGGAGGCAGAAGGGACAATGATCACTAGGAGGAACAGACAGGCACTTCTGGGCCCCACAGGGCCTCAGGGCGAGGAGGGAACATCAGGAGAAAAAACAGCAGAAGGAAGGACAGAAGGGAAGCAGGTTCTCAGGCAAGAGCCAGATTTCCGTGGGCAAAAAAGTAAAAGAAATATTCAGAGATGTGGAGGACCTACGAATATGCAGATGTCAGATCCTGGATTCCAGAGAGGACAGTGGGGTGTTTCCAAAAGGGGGGGGATGGGTCCCTTTGTCATTGCTCAGATCCACTTAAAAATGTGCATCCAGGGGACTCCCTAGTGGTGCAAGGGGTTAGGTCTCAGCACTATGAAGCTATCCACAGCCACTGCAGCACCAGTTCAATCCCGGGTTAGGGAGCTTCCCACATGGTGCAGCAGACCTCTCCTGCCTTGCCCTCTGCTCCCCTCAGTAGTGTATTTCAGTAGATCTGCCTGTTCTGCTCCCCACTCTGTCTCTGGTGAATCCTCTCACCGCCCCCCACCCATCCACCTCTAGCCTATAGTCCAGCTCTTGTATGCATAAATAAATAAATCTTAAAAGAAAATAAAGAATGTGCATCCAGTTACGTGACTCCAGAAACAAAACTATTAAATCTGTCTGAGTTTAATTGAAATACACTGCATTACGTGTATATCACCCTTTTAACTAAGTGATGGGGGAGTTGTTTTGATCTTATTTTCTCTTAGGTGTCGGCATAGTTGGCACTCAGGTTACATTCTTTGCCACTATTCTCATCTCTTTCTCATTTTTCTTAGTTTTTAAAATTTTACCCAAAATAGATGCAATTACACTTAACAATGTAGTTGAATTTTGCGCTTGACATTAACTTTTCATTCCACATTAACTCAAGAACCAATGATTTAAATCTTCTATTAGAAAATTATTAAACACTAAATACCAAACCAAAAAAAAATGAACTTTGGTAGCAATTACTACTTCAAAGAAAATCTAAACTTACTACAGAGTTCCTGCACAACTACCTAAAATTCACCCAAGGCTATGTAAGGAGACATTCATGGGAAATGTTTCAATTTTTGCCTTTAGTCATCAAAATGCAACCTGCATCATTTGTAACTATATTGAGTGAAGTCGGTCAAAAAATGAAAGGCTTTCAGACTGTTTCATTCACCTGTGGAATATAAATTCCACAAACAAACAAGAGAAGAAATAAACAAGAAGAGAAGAAATAAACAAGAGAAGAAATAAAAAATTGAACTTGGTATAAAAAGAAGATAATGGTTACCAGAGGGAACGAGGGAAAGGGTGGAAGAAATTGGCAGGGAGGTGGGTGGTGTGTGGGCATGGGTGGTTTGGTGGAGGGTAAAAAAAAAAAGTTATAAGAAAAATACTTCATGATATACTTGCTCAACTGGGTTCACAGAAACCAACATCTTAAGCAAAGTAATAGCCAAGTTAGATTTATATAGGAAATATAAGGTTGGTTTTATGTTTGAAGTCAAGTAATATAATTTACATTAAGACAAATAAAAAAGAATGAAATCATATCTTAGCTGATGTGGAAAATTCAATATTCATTTGTGACAATACTTTTAACAAACCAGGACATTTAATCCAGTATTTTAAAAGTGTCACTTAAAATACAAGTATCATAATGAAAGATAAAAGATTTTCCCTAGAGATCAGGAATTTTACCCAAGATGCCTGTAACCACTTACATTTGACATTATGTCTTATCATTGCAGCAAGGCAAGAAGCACATGTAAAAGACTAAAAGCATATTTCTAAATAGATGAGAAAGGATGAAATAAACTCATTATTTGCAGACAAGATCTTCTATGTAGGGAATCCACATATGCAGAGTAACTATTGAAATTATATTTAGCACATGTGTTGGACAAAACATATAAATTATATTCCCATATACTGTCAAAATCTAGAAGTCAAATTTATAGAAATCATGTATTTTTGAGCATCATTTGTAACAATTAAAATGCAACATGGGCTCCACCCACTGGACATTTTATGTTACTGCGATGTTACCCTGTAACAATGGCAACTAGATGTTTTCATTCATTCAGCAGCATTATTTTTTTTTCTTGATTGTCTTTCTGTACCAAGCACTGTTCTAGAGCCTCTACACTAGTAAACACAAAATACCAAAAAATTAAGTCTTGGAGCTTATATTTTAGTATATAAAACGTCTTTGTTAACAACAATAAATTACAAGTCAAATCTGTTGTAGGGATTCAGGAAGGCTGAATTCTAAGACTTTATAAACTGGATACATGAAAGTTTTTAAAAAGCCTTTTGACTAAAAGATATCAAAAGTTTTTATTTTCTAGATGTAGAAACATCGATTCACTTTTAAGGCAGAGTGTTCTCTATAGTGATAAAACACACATCCTATACCTCTATGTTTCCTTGTGTTCTTCTCATGCAGCTTTAAGAAAATACTATATATTCATCATTTAAAAAAAATCCGTTATCTTGACTTTTCCAGAATGCACCATGCTGTATGTGACTGAGAGGTGGCTTCTGTTTTCATTTCATATTATGTAGCTAAAATGCTTTCTGATGCAAATGCACTTATCTACTCTTCCCCTGGTGGACACTTAGATGCTCTCTGGGCTTTTCCTACTGCAGACAGCACTGCTGTGAGCAATCTGTACCTGTCTGGGATGTATATGTACATATGACTTCCTTAGCTGTGTTCCAACAGTAGAACTGCTGAGTTACAACGTAAGCAAATCTTCAACCTTTCAAGATTATGACAAGCTGTTGTTTAGTATGGCATAACAAATTATGCTCCCACAGATGTTTATAATGAATTGTTTGAAACCAAATCTTCCTTAACGCTTGATATTTTCAGATTTTTAAATTTTGGGCACTTGTGCAAATGCAAAATGAAACTTCATTGCGGTCTTGATCAGTACCAAGAATAATGTCAAGAATTTTGTGGTGGTTTAATGGGCCACATGTACACACTCTTGTATGAAAGGTGTGTTTGTGATTTCCCCCTTGCTATGTCATTTCTGCTTTCCTTTTTATTTGTAGGCTCCTAGTATACTCTTTGAATTCTATCTTAAAATAATTAAATTTACAGAAAAGTTGAGAAAAATACAAATCATTTATATATTGATACTTATTGTATATATATCTCCTCCACCCACTGCTCATTCCATAGCTGTTCACGTTTTATCACTTCTCTCTCTCTCCCTTCTCTCTCTCCCCTACCCTATCTCTTTCCGCATATGTGTGTGTAATTCTTTTTCTCTGAACCATTTCATAGAGTAAGTTTCAAACATGATACTTCAAGTGGAGCTAAATTAGCCACCACTTCCCCCTGCCCTGACTTGAGACTGTTATTCAGCTTTTCTCGAGATATCAGTAAAAGCTAGAGTAGACTAAGAGACTCTTAGGATCCTAGAAGAACCTGAGAAAGAAAGACCTAGACCAGAATTCTTTTATCTTCTCCGTTGGAGAGGAGAGCAGCCTTGAACAGGGAGGACTGTGGAAGGAAACCTCGAGGAGGATTGTGGGAGGAGAAACGAAGGACATGAGGCACCATCCAGGAGCAAAGATCTTGGACAGAGGTGTTCAGCAAGTGACAAACTGCTGTTCCGCCAACATTGTGCTGTAACCAGCCCACCCCATTGTCAACACCAGCTCCCATCAGAGACATGCCCCATCAGCAGGGAACCATCCAGACCAAGAGACTGTGAGGCAAAATCCCCGGTTTGTGCCACTGATATTGTTACCCACCGAAGCCAAAGGCACAATAAGTTTTATGCAAGTTATACATTTAAGAGTGATTGTGTCCTGGCAGCTTAATATCCTAATGAGATGCAAGAACACAGCATCCAGGAAAGCCCAGCTCCAAGTCAGCCCACACCGCAGGGCACCGCATCACTTGGCCTGATACCCAGCTGGGATGCGGGATGCCAGAGTCATGGGGGCTCCCGGCCTCACGACACCCCAGTGGGAGTTGTTCATCAGGAGTTGCCATCATTATTCCTGGCAGGAACAGTTCAAAATGAATGTAATGAGCAGCTGAGGAAAACATAGCAAGGGTTGCTGGTTGAAATGCTGATTTTTGTGTTAGAGTGGTATTTGGGTCATTTAGATGACAGCAATTAGATGCAGAACTAATTCTCTCTGGAGACAAATTCATAACAGCTCTCCTCACACATTCCTGAGTACAGTTACAATCCTGTCCTACCAGTACTCACTTTGTGACCTACGTAAAAATGCAACTTAATAATGTGTTTAGGTTTTGAAACTGTCAGATTAGAAACAGCTGGTGGAATAGCAGTTTGTCACTTCCTGAACACCTCTGCACAAGGTCTTTGCTCCTGGATGGTACCTCATGTCCTTCGTTTCTCCTCCCACAATCCTGCTCGAGGTTTCCTTCCACAGTTCTCCCTGTTCAAGGCTGCTGTCCTCTCTAACAGAGAAGATAAAAGAGTTCTGGTCCAGGTCTTTCTTTCTCAGCTTGCATATTTTTATTTAAGTGGGTCAAACCAACTTCAGAATGGGAATATCAATTACAGCAACTAATGTAGCTATCGAAGGGTAAACCAAGATATGACAATCAGTGAGGCAAAACTGTAACTCAAGCCAGGAAAGGAAAAGTAAGAAAGGAACCCCAGTGAATTCAATAAAAGTGGTTAGAGATCTAAAAATGATTGACAGTCAATAAATATGATGAATATTTCTGTTTTATTTTTGGCAAAGAAATTAAGATTTCTGTTTTTAAACACATAAGAATATGTGCTATATGCACCTGGCAGGTCTTACCTCCTTGGACCATGGGTGAGGATGTGCAGAATATCTAACAAATAGTAATCTGAGCTGAGACTTGTGTCTTTAGTTTAGTAAATACTTCGTAACCCAGCAAGGCATTTTAAACATGTCAGGGTACAGAAAATATACTGTACTAAACATGGATAAATGTGAATAAACAAAGGTTGCTTTCTGTTCATTTTTGCAAAGTTACTTTGCTTCTTTGAGGTGGACAGTTTTGATTTCATAAGCTTCCATTTTCAAAAACTTCCATTTGTTCCTCTGTGAAACAAGCAAAGAAAATATTCTATGGATCCTTATGGTCCCACGTCCCTTCTAGCCTCTTCCCCTGTGCCACTTTTTGCAGGCTGGTTGTTAAAGAAAAAAAAAAAAAAGGCACAGATAACCTGAGGTAAAAACTCAGCCCCGCCCTGCTTTTTAACTGAGTCAGCTGCCGTTCATTGTTAACCAGCCTGAGCCTTGTTTTCCTGTATTTGTCCACAGGTTCTGTGGATTTGAAATAATACATGCGCAGTATCTGGTTCATACAAACACTCAGAAAAGTGTAGCCATTCTCCTCATCCCACAAATACCGTCTGGCATGAATGTAATGTCTCCTCCCTCCAGCTACAGTTTTTTCTTTGCTAACTAAACAGATAAGCTGTTCGGTCCAACACACTGCTGCGGAACTACCCATTTCTATGCGCTACATAACCAAGTGTCCCACGTGGGTCTCTGACTTACTTTTACACTAGCTGTCTTCTTTCATTTGTTTCACACGTGACCTGAATTTTTATATTACATTTTTATTTGGAATGAGCAGAGGAAGAATAAACCACTGGGTGACCTCTGGGAGACAAAGCATTCCAAGATGTCAGCATGAGGAGTACTAAGGAACAAAGTCCCTGAAAGACTCTGGAAGAGCCTAGTCCAGGATTTTCAGGTCTGAGAGTCTTGTACTGCTATTTTTGCTCTGCCTTCTCTGTGCGCTTGACCAGGACAGACCACCTGCCTTCTCCAAGCCTCAGTGTCTATCCTGAAGCCGATATATAAGAATACACACCTCCAGTTCACTCTGCGGCTGGGATAAGAATATATGACATTCAGCTGAAAGTTGACACATCGTGAAAGATGCCAGCTGTATTCGTGGCTGTATCCTTCATTTCAAAGTTGCTAGATGATATAAAGCATGCTTTTAGTTTGTTTCATTCAGTTATTTCCTGAAAATTATGATGGTGAGAATGGCAGCCAGCTTACTGTGTAAGACAGGCAAAGCTTATATTCTGTAATGTGTGTTTACTATTAATTGAGAACATTCAGTTCTTCTGTAGCCGTCCAGCTATGCAAGTGGAATGGATGAAACTAATGAGGTGTACTAAATAAAATTAGTGAGTAAGCAAGTAGCTGGTGAGACATGAGCAGAATTCACAAGATGTGCTGTTAACTGTAGATGACTGACAATCAGTAAGACATATTAAGGATAGAATGAATGGAATATGTGATTTTTAAAAAGATGCATCACTTAGGAGTGTTTACTGATAAGGAGAAAATAATGGAAGGGCCAATGATGTAGTAAATGCCCTTTATTGTTTATCAGTTTGCTGATTGATTGGTTTGTTGCTTGTTTGTTGATGCAGGGGAAAGAAGGAAGTATAAAGCTTCATTCTCTGTCTTTAGGCATATGAAAAAAAGAAACCATGTTTCTTCCTACTTAAGATTAATTGTAGAATGACTGGGTTTCATCCCTAATTCTTTTCCAGCAGACAACATTAGCAAGAGAAAGATTTTTAGAAAAAATCTGTAAGTGTTTCACTCTGAAGAATCTGACATTTTCCCTTAGGCTCTGTTGAAGGTGATACCGGCAAAAAAGGAGCTTTAAAGTTGCCAAAGACAGTGCCCAAATTGCTTACCGGTCACCATATTGGTTCTGCACCCACATGTACAGTCGCAAGACTACTCAGGCTTAGGGAACAATAGCAATGGGATTTATTTAACAAACAGGGAAAAACAAAGAATTACTAAAGTCAACATATGGCCGTTTACCTTACTTAAGACAATGTCCAGTCCTTTAAGTCCCATAAAAATAACAAAAGTGGTGTCAACAGACTACAGACTCACGCATTTTAGGAAGGTGCCTGCTTCAGGCCTCTGCCTTCTTCCTTTGGCTGCAGGAAAGACAAAACTGGGAGCAATTTCCATCACTTGGCTACTGGTAAAGCCTCCAAAGTCACTGGCCCCAAAGTTACTAAAGATTCCAAAAATGCTCAATCTATATCCTAGCAGCTCAAAACTTCTGATGTCTGATTTCCAAATTCTCAATCTTGGCAGCTACATTTTCTGCCCCTTCTTTTCCCACATCATGGCGGTTGCTTCCTCTATTCCTTCAGCATGGCAAACACCTCTTCCATTCCTACATCATGGCAACTGCTTCCTCTATTCCTATATCATGGCGACTGCCTCTTTCATTCCTACATCATGGCGAATGAATTCCCCTTTTCCTTCAGTCCCTTTTATATCTCATCAGACTCCACCCCAAAATGCAGACTTAGCATTTTACCTGGGGCTATTCATTCTCATCAGCAAACCCCCTCCAGGGGGTACCACCTTTACTGGACTTTGGACTCAGCCCGGTTACAAAGGGAACACATTATGGCAAGATTGTGTAAGGGAGTCAGAAGAAAGATGGTGGGAGCTGTAAAAAACATGCAGGGAGGTGACAAGACTTCTGATTCTGTCCCCAAATAGAATCACCCTTTTTTAAAGGCTTTCCTTGGAGTTACCACTCACTGCTATGAACATGTAGTAAGAGGCTAGTGCTTGAGTTTTAGACTTGCTTCCCAATGGCATTAAGATTAATATAAACATACCTAACATATTTGTGGAGTGGGTATGCCAGGGGTGTATATGCAGAGAGGACTGAGAAATCCCATAGGAGACCTCATTTTCTGAGAAATCTGAGAGGCAGGCTTAATATAGTCAACCAAACCTTAATATTTAGAGCAATGATTCAGAATGCAGCTCCAAATGGACTCACTTGTGGTTCCTGAGATGAAAAAAGGAGGGTTGAGGGTGAAAAATGAACAAAGCTGGAGAGGAGGTGGGAAGAGGGGAGGGGAGTGGGGGAGTAGAGGGGAGAGAGGAGTGGAGAGGGGGTATGTAGCTGGGCAGGAATGGCTGGAGGCCACAATCTGCATGAATTTGGATTTCTACTGCTTTTCCAAGTGTGGCTGTCTCTCTAGCCCAAGGTAATGTTACCCACAGAAGTACCAACAATTAGTTTTATAAAAGAAACAAAAGCCCCAAACTCTATGATGAAAAAATAAAGGAGATCAGATAAGAGCAGGGACTAGAGCTAGAAACAATTGCTTGAAGTAAAGACTGTAGTTTCATATGAAATTACCAGTTCTTTAAACATTAACCAGGTATCAGAATTGCTTCCACCAGAAATGCAGAGAAAAGTTTTATTGCTCTTTTGTGCAAAATAACATCAATTTGATAGATTTGTAGAATACCAAGCAGTTTTTTTTTTCTCAAAAGAAATGCTGGTGCCAAGGAAAAATATGTCATATGGAAAATTACCTTGATGCAATGGTAGCCCTCAGGCACACTCCTGGCAAGCTACCCAGAAGTCCTAGAACAGAAAGCCTCCCATGCTAAATTAAGATGCACAAATCACATAATTTTCTGGATCAGAATAAACATATGTTGGGTGCAAAGGGAAAAGAGAAAAGTTTACACACGTAAGATGAAGCAGAGGATGGCACTCCTGGATCTTGGGTGTTTCTCCTTCCCTTTTCTCTGGTCCTCCCTAAGTCTTCTCCACCTTGTCTCTGTGTCACATCTGCTTTTCCTGCTGGTGGTGTAAATTGAACAAGGGGCCTTACCAAGCTCAGAGTGTCTGGGGTCAGCATGTGTTTGTTGACAAAGGGGCAAGACACTTGGTCCCCTGATAGTTCATTAGTTAGTTTGCTGGCAAGCTGTGAGCTTATCTCCAGGGCAAAGTGCGTACTGCGCCATACACTGCCTGGTTTATAAGAGACAGATAGAATAGCCTGAAGCTTCTTCTTGGTCATCTCAAATCAAATTCTCTCAAACTATGAGGCAGCTCCCTATTTTCAAAGAGTTGCAATCAAGAATATTGGAAGTGTTCTAAGCTGACAGTTTGGGAATTAAATTCATTTTATCATTGTTGGAAGAGGAGAGTCCCGTTTCTCGTCTTCTAAATCCTGGGCTCCTATGTTCTGGGCCAGGTCCTTGATGGAAAAGAGAAGATTCAGAGAAAGTAGGAAGGCATGCCTCCTACCCTTTGGATAATATTTATTCTAGGAAAAGCCCCAGCCCTGTCCAACATGCTTCTCTTCCTTTGCAATCACCCTTTACTTCAAACTCAACTCATTCCCCTGAACTCATTCCAAAACCCACGGACTCATCTGCACCATCTCCCGCCTCTGCTTCTAGAACAATCAGTACTCTCTTTTCCGGTGTCTCAGGGTTGTTTTTTTTTTACTGTTACGACTGTTGAAGAAATCAGGGGAAAGGGTATGATTTCAGTATATTTTTAAAGTATCCAGTATAACTTGCCACTGGTATTCTCTAGAGTCCACAAGCACAGGTCTAGATCTTTCTCTTGTTACACAACCCTATCTTATTTATTTTCTCACAAATTTTATCAACCTCCCTCCAGATCTTTGCTAAGCTGGGATATGTGGTCCTGAATCACTCCTTTGGAGGAGGAAGAGGATCCTTTCCAGTACTTCATCTATCTTCCTTTGTTACCTAAACTTGGGGTCAAGGAAATATAGATAAGACTAAGATAAGGGAAAACTAGTCTTACATTTAAGAGAAACTTCTATTTGGAGAAAATCTCAAATAATTATTCCATGAATGCCTCACTTGATTACTGTATTTTATCATAGAAGTGACAAAAAGAAACTCATGAGAAAATGAGGTGCACATCTCTGGTACAGGTGAAGGGTAGGAGGCTGTGAGAGAAGAGTTTGGGTTCATTGTAATTGCTGCTGCTGCTGCTGCTGTTGCTGCTGACAATGTTGATGACAATGATGGTAATAATATTTCTCATTTGTTGGACCAGATGCTTGGCACTTTTGGTATGGTCACATGAGTCCTTGTAAAAACTCACTTTAATTTGCAGACATGAAAATTCTACTCCAAAGCTGATAAGCCATAAAACCACAATGCAAAGACTGTGCTCAGGGACCAGTCAGCTGCTGCCTAACTTGATAATAAGAGCAGCAATGATAAGAAGAGAGCAGATGCTCTTTGCTCTCTTCCTGAAAGAGAATGGACAGTTTGCTCTTTCTTGCTTGTCCTTTCTGTCACATGTCCTGACATCACCTATGGTATTGGTTAACACTTACGACAATGCTGGGTAAAACACCCCACAACTCAGCAGCTGAAAACAGCAATATATTCTCCCACCTGGCTGTGCAGGTACTGACCTGAACTGGTTTGTCTGGACTCATTCCAAGTGCAAATAGGTCCAGATCTATCACACTCATCCTCTTTGGACCAGAGGACCAGTTGGTGTGTGTTCTTTTCATGACACTGGCATCATATCTAGAAGGAAAACCTCAAACCTCTGCTTACATCACATCTGTTGACATCCCACTGGCCAAAGCAAGTCTCATGGATAAGCTCAAATTCAAGCAGAGTAGAGTCAATTCACCATGAGACCAAGTTCTAGGAATATAAAATACTAATAGAGGTGAAGAACTATAATGAATAATTTAATCTAACCTTAGACCAACAAGGCAGCAAAGGAAAAATTGACCAAAGCTATGAAAGATGGTTCCAAGATCAGGGAAATCTGTGACCACAAAGAATTAAGGTGAAATGGCTGACAAAGATGGATTGGGAAATCCCAATGGACATCAGTGAAAAAGATGGGAACTTGCTATTACTACTGGGCTCACCCTACTGTTGACTGTGGGGACCAGGATAAGGATTTACTTCAGGTGTATAAGTCTCACAAGCCTGACTTTAGCAGAGACTGTAGGAACCTAGAGCAGGGGCCAAAATGTCTTATTGTCACAAATGGAAAATGAGAAAAGGAAGCTGTTTATCAAATGTCTCCATTTCTTTATTGTATATATTCTTTGGTTCTTTTTTTTAATAGATATTTTATTTATTTTTGTTATTCATATCTTTTACATTATTGTGTGTTCCCCATAAGTTACCCACCACCTATGCACCCGTGGAGCCATCACCATAGTCCTCTGTGCTCCCCTCTTCCCCCTCTTGAGCCCTACTCCTCCCCTCCTTCCCTGCTGAATGTCGCTTTCTTATTTGGCTCCCCTATATTCCTGTATAAGTGACACCATTCTATACTTTTCTCTTTCTTTCTGGCTTATTTCACTGATCATGATCCCCTCTAGGTCCATCCATGCTGCTGCAAATTGCATGTGTTTGTCTTTTTTGAATGCTGAATAGTATTCCATTGTGTATATGTACCACATCTTCTTGATCCAGTCATCTATTTTTGGGCATCTGGGTTGTTTCCATACCTTAGCTATTGTAAACAGTGCTGCAATAAACATGCGGGTGCATGTATCCTTTTGGATTAGTGTTTTTGTGTCTTTTGGGTATATTCCCAGTAGTGGTATTGCTGGGTCATATGGAAGCTCCATTTCTAGCAGTTTGAGGAAACGCCATACAGCTTTCCATAGTGGTTGGATCAATTTGCATTCCCACCAGCAGTGTAGGAGAGTTCCTTCTTCTCCACATCCTCGCCAACATTTGTTGTTGCCTGTTTTATTAATACGCATCATTCTTACTGGCGTGAGGTGGTATCTCGTGGTTTTAATTTGCATTTCCCTGATTATAAGTGATGTTGAACATTTTTTCCTATACCTGTTGGCCATTTGCTTTTCTTCTTTGGAGAAGTGTCTTTTTAGCTCTTCTGCCCAGTTTTTGACTGGATTGTTGACTTTGTTTTTGTTGAGTTGTGTGAGCTCTTTGTAGATTTTTGTTATCAGTCCTTTATCGGTTGTATTGTGTGCAAAGATGTTCTCTCAATTATTCTTTGGTTCTTTTACTAGTTATGAGACTGAAGTGAAGCCACTAAAGGGTAACATGTTAGTGACTCCTGCAAAATTCAGGCTTTGTTGGTTTTCCAAAAACTAAGAAAGTATTTCGCATCCCTGTTGCATCATAAAACGTCAATTGAATGAGACCAAGGGCATTTATCAAATCAAAGAAATAACAGGCAGTTCAAGAAACTTTAGTTACTTGTTACGAAACACCAAAAGTAGCTGAGTGTGAAGTATTATTTTGTTTCTTTTGCAATCTTTGCAATAATATAGTGGAATCTGGCTATTTTCCTATAAGTCTCCTCTGAAATGTAACTGTAAGCTCAGATCTATTTGGCAAAAAAAAAAATATGAAATTTTAATTAACTCTTCAAAATAGAGCTTTATTCCAAATATTTAGTGGCCTGTCAAGACATTAACAAAAGAATTGTATCATTTCGTATTGAAAGAGACTGAAATTAAAAGGTTGGTTCTTAGCGAGGAGGTGTAATTTCTAGAAAGATTCTGATCCAAACTCTGCTATTAATTAAATCTACTATCTTGGGCAACTCATTTATGCAGAAGTGAGGGCTTTTAACAATCTGGCACCAACTAATTTTTCAATAAATATTTTCTATATCACTTTCATCCAGCCCTCTTCCCTTCTCCTTTTCTCTGATCTTTCTGTCTTTTCATTCCATTATTTTGCAGAACAATTTATCTATTTTTTGCAGATTAAGTCCTGGGTCATCTTATTCTTTATTTCCCAAGGGGTGTTCAAGGCATTTTCCAAAAAAATGAAGTGACAACTCTCCTGCTAAAAATTTTTCATGGAACTAGTGTATCAAAGTCGTTATTTTTAATAGAGTAGCAAGTTTTTCTTTCACTTACTTCATTACAATAATAGACTTTCAATTAGTTTCTTGAGTAAATGAAAAATAATTACCCTTTTAATACTTACTGTGTTTTGATCACTAACCTGACATAAGCATGTTTGCAAATTCTCACTTAATCCTTACCATAACCCTATTAGTAAGAATCTGTGAGAAAAATTAGGCTCAGAAAGGTTAAATAATTTTTTTCAAAGCTACACAGCTTTAAAGTAGTGAGTTTGGAATTTAAATCCACATGAATTTGATTCTAAAGTCTATTATCTAAAGAAAAGGAGGTTTAGTCAGATAATCTCTGTTGTTTCTTAAGAAACAAAGTTCAGTGAATCTATGTGAGCAGTAAAGGATTAATTCAACTGGCCTGTGTTGGCCAAACCCTGCACATTCCTTAGAAAAGTTTGATCTTAGACTTCTCCTAGGAGATACCTCTAAGACTTTGGTATATCTTTAAATTTCTATTTCTAGTTGCCTGGAATTAAGTGCCTATAGAAAGTCAAGTGTTGAAAGACCATATGGCTATTGCAATATTCTAGTAGAAAGTTTGACAACAAGGACCATGTAGCTGCCTGGATATATGGTATTGCTACTTATACAAGAAATGCCTTTAAATTCTCAAACAGCCAGAGAATCAAAATTTTTCTAGGACTTTCCTGAAAGAACCTTTTATTTCTTATAGCTGCAGGGTTGGGATATCTAAAATTCAAATTCCAAGTTTTCCTACATAGTTGGTTGGCTAACAATAAAAGTTGAACTCTCAGTGAACTTTGTCAAGTCTCTTTTATGAAAATGAGGGTGTTGCCTGGGAAAGGATGGGGTCATGAGAACTGGAACGGAGCACAGGGGAGATTCAAAAGAGAAGAGGCCAGTATTCCCCAGTGACAGGCAGATGCGGAGCAGATGGTGGGCGGGAAACACACAGTGGTGTCTTTCATGCTCTTCATGTTGCTGGCTGAGATGCTGGCAGTGGGCTTCTTGACCCCTTTCCCTATCCCATCTGACACGTGTGAAACCGCTCATTCCCTATATTAAAAGATCAATAGTAACTTCTATTTGCTTGAATGAATATTGATTGACACAATGACTAACCATCATTTACCTAAAATACTAGAAAACTTGTTGATATGACACTTCACATCTCAGAAGTATTAAGCAAAAAGATTGCCCAGACTTGAAAATTAAAGCAATGTTCCTAAACTAGGTAGGAATGGGTAGATATTGTGGGTGTTGCTAGCCATGTGTAACAGCTAACATGGTTGTGTAGTGGAATGGTGAGGACAACCTCCAAGCCAGTGGGTGACCACTAGATGGTAGAAGGTGAAACCTCCTAGGCTCCACCCTCTGATGTGAACTCCATGGTAGAAGGTGGAGATTCTCAAACTCCACTCCCTGAGCAGGGGCTGATGGGAAATACGGGTAGAGCTGAGGCTTTTGACCAGTTAAGCTGCTGGGATTTTGCCAGTTAAACTGCAGGGCTTCTGGTGATTAGACCACTGGTGAGAAGGGGTGTCTGTGGAGACGTGACCAGCTTGTCACATAAGGCTTCAGTTTGGACCTCAGTTTCTCTTCAGTGGCTGCTATCTGGGGAAAGACAGATGTCATATAGCTATGGGCCAGCCAATAAATACTTCCCCTTTCCCCCCTTGCCTTAGTGCTACCTTTTCTCACTCCTGTGTAAATAAACCCTGTTATTGTTATTTCACAGTGTCTGCCTTTGGGTCAAGTCCTGCCATTGTAAGCACACAGGTGAGAACTGCCAGCAGGATCATCCCCCACCCCAAGTTTGCTTGGTTTCATTTGGAAGCATGCGTGTTTGCAAAGCCAGACACTGAAGAAAGAAATTTTCTCTGAGGTAAGAGCATTTGAATCTTTGTATCTGTAGCCCAGGCCCCTGTTCCAATGCCTGGCACAGGTGAGTACTCAATAAATGTTTACCTAGCATTGGATTATCCTGAACAAGATTAATACCTCCCCAACCCAATTGTTATTAACAACTTAATATCCAACAATATGATCAGCAATAGTCAATAATATAGCATAATAACTTTAAAGGTCTTAAAGTCTACCTGTCTCACAAAGACCTTCAGAAGGGGTCATGGATTTATTCATTTTGTCGGGTCTAAAGAAATCCAACTTTCACTTCCAAATTTGCACACTTCTGAACAAGAGGATTTTAGAATTTGAAAGTACTCAGTTAAATACTTGAGGTGATACATGTATTAACTAGATGGTGGGATTTATGTATATATATATTTATATTTATTTGTATTATATGTATTACATTTATTTGTATTATATATATTTGTATTTATGTATTATATGTATTTATTTCTATATATATTATATAGAAATATATATAAACATATATATTAATATATATATATAAATACATACCAAATCATCAAGTTGCAGATGTTAAATACCTTAAAGTTTTATTTGTTGATTATATATCAATGAAGCTGTAAGTGTGTGTGTGTGTATGTGTGTGTGTGTGTGTGTGTGTGTGTGTGTGTGTATAAAATTTTCTTATGGCGGAAAAAGCAAGCCTTTCAAAGGCTCATCACTTTTTTATGACTGACCTCTGCCCACCTCTTCAGTGTCATTTCATGCCACTATGTCCTCATTTATGGCCTCTCTCTGCTGTGTCACAAAGACAGACAGAGAGAGATCCAGAATTCAATCTGAGGACATTTAGCCAGCCTTCAGTTTGTGGCCCGACCAGACAGGAAGAACTGAGAGGAGGCAGGCAATAAATAGATTAACTTAACTCAATCAAGTGGTGAAGTAGCCTGGCTTAGGATTTGCAGACTCGAATCAGAGAGAAGAATGAGATAATATTCAATGTGAATCTGGGACATGTGTCTTATGAGAACACACTATCTGGAGAGTATGAAATTTTTTTAAAACCTCCTATTTGTCAGTGACAAGGAAAAGAAGTCAAAGTCAAATTCTCTCACCAAATAGCAGCCTCAGTGTGCTGGTATTTTTTACCTCAGTTTGCTGAAGAGGATAACTCACTATTCTTGGAGCAGAGAGCATGGAGGCAGGCACTGGCCACCTTCAAGGTTGCTGGGGTGCACCTCCAGCTTTCACATGGTAGCTGAGGTGAATATTGCCCTCAGAGCTGTCCCTGAAAGCATGTATGTGGCTGCATGTAGCTGACTTCATGAACATCTTTAACAGCCAGAAGAAACATGAATACTTTTGTGTTCAGTTCAAGAATAAATACTTGTAATTGATAATTTGGTCTTGGTATAATTTCTACTTAAAGCCTTTGTGACATTGCGGAGAATCTGGCATATTCAAATTTCTGAAAGATTAGATTTGTGAATCAATGGGGAAGAGTTAACAACAGACTCAAACTGGGAAAAATCTGAGGGATGTTTTAGTAAAGAGACTATTTAAAAGAAGTTAACAGGATTCTGAAGCTAGTGAGAGTAGCCACTACTGCTCCAGGCCTGTAGACCATGAAGTGAGCATCTTCACCAGAACACAGATGCAGAGAGGACCGTGTGATGGCCCAATGACCAGAACTGCAACTTTTGATTGAAGGCCACAGCCAACCAGAAGAGACCACAAAATGAAGACGCCTGAGAAATCAACATCCAGTCTCATCGTCTCTCTACTCTCCCCTTCGGCCAAACCCAACCAGAAACCCAAGGACAAAATATTCCCCATAATGTAATTTTTATATATCCAGACAAAGTGCAAGATAAAAAGGAGTTGAAGCAGGATCTCAACGTGCCAACAGCTCACAACCCACAAAGCTCATCAGTTTTGCTCCTCAGGGCCTGCTCTTACCCGCTATCTTGAAAAAAGACTTACATCCCCAATAGGAAACGTGTGAAATGTTGGCACCGGGTGCTAACTTGCCTATGCTCCCATCTAGAGTCATCAATGTGTTTTGAATAATTTAACAGGGGAATAAAAGGGAGAGGAGGCATGATTATGAAAAGTAACACAGTCCCTGATAGACCTCTGGTCACCAGGCCTGGTTGGGGACCATCCCTTCCTGCACTTGGGACCCATTCCATGTTTTCCTACTGCCTGCAGTATCTTAGCTAAACAAGGCCCTTCACCTATCTCCACCTGAAGTGGTGATTACAAGGGTGTTCATACTCATCAGTTAAGCCAAACACGTGTTCTGTATAATTTGCAACATTTGCATTTTATCTTACAATTTTTAAGTTCATAAAATATAGCTGTATGATTGTTGCTGACACAGAGTCACTTAATCATTCAGTAGCATTCCTGAGCTAGGCACAATACAGTGAAACAAATTCTTTGCCTTCATAGGTCTTACTTTCTAGTGAGAGAGAAAGACTATACACAGAAAAATGTACAATGAAAAGGGCAAGTGTTGTGAAGAAAATGAAATAGATAAGGAAGGTGATGGAGGCTAATACTTTAGATAAGGTGAGGAGAGGTCTGTCTGGAAGACAGCAAAGCAGACTGAATGAAGGGAAGAGGTCTTCAGAGAGGTGGAAACTATTCCAGGCAATGGGAACAGCCAGGCCTGAGAGGGGCTGGGATGAGTGCTGGAGAAACAGCAGCGGGAAGAGGGAATGAGAGGGCAGGAAAGAAGGCAAGGCCCAGAGATTCCGCAAGGCCCAGAGATTCCCCAAGGCCACATCTCGTACAGTCTCAGAACCAATTTTTTAGTACTAGATGCTGGCTTCAAAGCAGTACAAGTCCACTTTTTTGAGGTATGGTCCAAATTCATTTTAAAAGTATATACTTATCGGAAACAAAATTTATTTTTTTTAAAATGATCATCTCAACTTCATTATTGCCTATTGCCATTACAGAAAATTGACAGAACATCGGCACTAGAATATCACAAGCTCCTCCCGCACAAAAAGTGCTGACTACGTTTTAGGCTGCTAATTGTGTTTGCATCGATGTCCAAGCAGCCTCTCTGCTAGATTTAGTTGTGCGCAGAACAACGCCACCTGCTAACTACTCTCCAAATCAAGTGCCTTGGACCACAGATTTTTTTTTTTTAGACTAACTCTGTCAGAAAAATACATTGGATGGGGCTAGTTCATTTCTATGTATTCAGCTGAGTCATATGTAAATTATAATAAATGGGGTTTGGAATAAACACTAGAAGAAATATCTTGATAAAATATATAGGTGAATATTTCAATGAAATCAGAAGGAATCACCAAAACAACTCTTATATTCCTTTTCTGTCAAGTTTTAAGAATACATTGGATGCCTTATCACAACTTGACCTAAGTCAGTTTAGCCATTTCACAATTATCAACTTCTCTTTGGTGACTTTCAATGCCTCCAAACATTAGATGTAGGTGAGAACTGTTTATCACCTCCTTCTAAACTTGCTACAAAAATAAACTATGATGAATGTAAAATTTGGACTGAATTTTGCTCCACATGCAAGCATTTATTGCCAGATTCCTCTATCCTGTTCACACAAGAGCTACAGTGCCTTGTAATATTTCTAGCCAATCTCATATTTCAAGCATCATCAATTCTCCAAATAAGCCTTGTTTCTGATATCTCTTATGCTAATTAGCAAACCCTATTACAGATTTAGACAGCAATATTTGAAATGCAGTCAGCCATTTCTCTAGTGTGGATTCATGAATAGTCTTTCAAAGACTAATTAACTACTCTTGGAGTGTGAATTCCTGATTAGGATACTCTGAGTGTTCCAATCACTCCTCAGGTGTACACTAAAACCAGCACACACTTTGACATCCCTCCAATTTATAACCTGAAGCGTTTTTGAATGAATTGCCATCAATTTACCAGAGCACAACCTAGGCTGATTTAGATAAAAGTCTGTCTGGGGAAGGAAAGGTTGACTAGTTGACATCTTGTGGCCTCCTTTCTCAGCCTTTGATGCCTAACAATGAACACCTGGGCGGTTTCCAAGGAGTTTCACTGCGTGATAAAAGTAGCACTTTTAAGTATGGCCATCAGAGGGCAGTAAAGTCCTGTTTTTTCAATATTTCCTATTTGCAATCTCCATGTTTTTCTCTTTCAAAATAATTCTTGAAGATGTTTATTTTTGCTTGTGTTCCAATATTTCTAAGGTTAATACTAGACATTAAATTATATTTTTAGATTGTAGAGTGTAAGCCTATTTAATAGCAACTATCAACATTTTCTCAAACTGCCCATTCAATTTCTATTTCCGTATGAATGCATGACGGTACCAATTCCTTCAGTAATCATTTGCTATTTTCAAACTTTTAAAATGTATGCCAATTTTATTGGTGAAAATTATACAATACAATGACTGTTAATATCTTTTCTTGTTTTCCAATGTATTTTTTTATGCTTCTATTTATTTGCAGAAATTTTCTATTCTGGATTTTAATCCTTGTTCTTTTTGTTTTTTAGATGGAAAAATTAATTTATTTGATTAATAGGAGCCAAATTGTTACGATTTAATTTATTGTGTCAGACCACAGCTCCATGAGAACATTAATAAATATGATTTCCTTTCTTAGAATACTTATTTATCTTATGATTTAATGTATGATCATAGAACACGCTGTTCTATTTACTTTTTCCCCAATTTTATTGAGCTGTAATTGATAAGTAATGTTGCAAGATATATAAAGTGTATATCATGATAATTTGATATGTGTAAATTCTGGAAGAAACCACCCCACATCCCCATCAACTTACTATCATATATATTTTTTAAAAGATTTATTTATTTATACATACATAGAGCTGGGGTGTAGGCCAGAGCTGTGGGGGTGAGACGATTCACCAGAGACAGAGTCAGGAGGGAGCAGAACAGGCGGAGCTACTGAAATACACTGCTGAGGGGAGCAAAGGGCGAGGCAGGAGAGGGCTGCATGTGGGAAGCTTCCTGGCTGGGATCAAACTTGTGCTACAGTGGCTCTGGATAGCTTCGTAGTGCTGAGCCTTAACCCCTTGTGCCACCAGGGAGGCCCATATATACTTATTTTCTATGGTTTAGTGGTTTCAGATGTGTGTGTGTGTGTGTGTGTATGTATGTTATTAAAATTTAAGTTCTACTTTCTTAGCAAATTTTAATTATACAAAACAGTGTTATAAGCTATAGTTGCCATGTTTTACATTAGATCCTCAGGCTTTACTCATCTTATAGCTGAGAGTTTGTGCCTTTTAACCAACTCTTTCCTATTTAGCCACCCTTCCAACCCCTGACAACCACTAGTCAGCTCTCTTCCTATCAATTTAGTGGTGGTGTTGTTTTTCAGATTCCGTGTGTAATTGACTCATGTAGTATTTGTGTTTCTCTGTCAAACTTACTTCACTTGATATATTGCCTTCCATTCATGTTGTCTCAAACGGCAGGATTTCTTTCTTTCTCATGACTGAAAGATCTTCATAAGTGTGTGTGTGTGTGTGTGTGTATATGTGTGTGTGTGTGTGTGTAACATCGTGGCTATTGTGAATAATGCTGTAATAAACATAGGAGTGCGGATATCTTACCTTTTCAGTATTGTTTGGATTTCCTCGGAAATCTACCTAGAAGTAAAATTGCTGGATCCTGATCCCCGTTCCCTCCCCTACTCAGAGCAGGTTTTGATGAAAGTTGGGCTTTTGGCCACATGACTACAGCTGAAAAGAAGAGGAAGGCTCAGAGCAATGAGGTTCAGAATTTGGAGTCACTGCACGGACTTCATAATTTAGTTGATAACTGCATTACCCCATGAACCAGAATTCCAGAGATTCCAAAGGCAACACCCCATCCTTGAAGTTACAAATTATATACCTTGACAGTGTTTGTCAAAGTATGATTCTTACCTAGTGTTTTCAAAATCACTGGTGCTTGTGAAAAATACAGATCCCTGAGCATTGCTCTGGATCAGCTCCATCAGAATTTCCTGGAATGGGTTTTAGTAATCTGCATTTTTAACTCTCTGTTTACTACTCACCATGCAAGTTTGAAAATGACTACCTGAGAGAGTGAGAGTTGGGATAACATGCCACTCCTGACCTGCCATGTGACAGAAAAATAAGACCCCATTATTCTAGAATCAGAGAGCTAACAGCATTTTAGAGAGCACCACAACAGTGGTTCTTAGACCTGTCAGGCATCAGCGTCACCTGTGGAGATTCCCCCCAACTCAATGAATTCAGAATGTCTGGAGGTCACATCAGTATTTGTGAAAAACCAAGTTCCTTGTCCTGAAGCCCGAGTCAAGAAGCACCAGCCTAATCCAAACCCCTTACTTTACAAAAAAAGGAAACTCCAGCCAAGTAAATTCATGTCATTTGCCTAGGGGGCCTCACAGATACCAGTGCCCAAGAACCTGGCAGTCAGGGCCAGATGTCCAGTGCTCTTTGCATTATTTAATAGTACCTCTGGAAGAGCTCATTTTGGTTGAAAGGGTTAATGCTGGAAATGATGTACTTTTTGAAGAAACTGTTTGCACAATCTTGGTAATTTTTTTTTTCTAAAAATCAATTCTGTACTTAGTTCTGTGTTTCTATAAGAACTAAAAGGAAAAAGCTGCCAGACCTCTGAGTATAGTACCATTACTGCCAGGAAGCACAGCTATAATTACACATAAAGCTCTTCCCATTATTTTCTTTTTCCTCAAGTGGTTTTAAAAACCCAGCATTACGCATCTATATATGAGTAACTGGTCAGAACTTAAGCATTTTTATTTTCTTACAACTTCATGTTCTTAGAGACAGGGAATAATATAAAATGAAATCAAGCATTACAATTTTCATTCAAATTTACTCCCTTTTTTCATGTTAACTTTCTCTCTTCTCTGTGATTTGGTTTATGTTACAAGGCACCCCAAAGGGAGAACCCTGCAGAGCTGAGGAGAATAAACCAGTATTGGGGGGAAGGGGGCGTCTAGGCTCTAGTATGAAACCCTTCATTTTGTGTCTCCATCCTCTTCTTCTATTCTGCAAGGTGCATAAGAACATCCATGCCCTGTTTATCTCACAAGATCGTAATGAGATGAATCAAAGTAGTTTACGAATGTTAGCATCGTGGAAAAAAAAATATCTCTTACTATCATGACATACTTGTTATAAGGCAGATTTTGGTGGAAGACGCGTGCGTTGGAAGCCATACCCAAAGGAGCGTCCTAGCTTTGCACATGCCCTCAGGATGTGTGGTCTCACCCAAAACGTGCCCCAAAAGCATAATTGTAGGGAGATTGCAGAAAACTAGAAAGTGAATTTCTCAAAAAATAGACAAAGTTTTAAAGTTGTATTTTTTTTCTCCTGTTAATCATCACACCTTGTCTATTGTGAATATTGCGGCAATGAACCTGGGAATACAGACATCTCTTGGAAATAATGGTTTCATTTCCTTTGGTTTCACTTCTGGTTTCATCCAGAAATGGAAGTGCTGGATCATATGATATTTCTACTTTTAATTTCTTGAGGAAACTCTATACTGTTATCCATAGAGGCTGTGCTGTTTACACTCTACATTCCAATTTCATTCACTAGTTATACTTCAACAAAGCCAGAAATATGTTTTTAAATATATGTGGAGATGTCTTTGAATTAAACCACTTATTTCTTCAATAGCTACGGAAAAGTGCAATTTAAGAGCATACTTTGACAAAGAAATTCATAATTGGCTGGTTTTATTATGCTTTTTGTGAATCAAAGCATTGTGCGTTAGAGAGAATCCATTCATATCTTTGCATGATTTCTGTTTCTCTCTAAAATAATAAATGCTGTGCATATCCAGGAAAATTATCTTTCATCACTAAAAAAAAAATAAAAATAAAAGGAAAAAAGGAAGGAGGGGAGTATGAGTGTCCTGTTATACATAAATCTCTCAGAAGAGCCTCTAGCAAACTCCACTATCAGCAGCTACTTAAACAGCTATAGAAAAGAGGCCACTCCAGCTGGAAAATAATGGAAAAGGGGGTTGAAGAAGATGGAAAATACAGCCTGCTTTCATCTTAGGATGCCTAGAATATTGCTTCTTAAATTAAAAAAAATACGTGTGATAAAAAGGATGCAGCTATTGAGTACTTGATCTCTTAACCTTCTGACATTTCATTTGGAAAAATAAAATTGATGCCATGGGTGTGAAGCTCAGCTGACACAGAATAGTAATGATGTGGAGTGAAATGAAAACTGTGGCATATTATTGGGCAGAAAATAACAGAACAAAAGAGAAGCTGAACGTGGCAGAATTTTAAGGGGGCAATTCCTATAAAACAAGATTTAAAGTCACGGTGGGATTGTGTTATAGTCCCCTGCACAATCATCCCATCAGGTTGCCATCAAAAAGCTGACTTTCTGTCTTGCTGGATGAGGCTATCCATGTTCAGTTTGTGTTTAATCATAGCCATCCCCATAACCAAGAAATATACAGGTGCTGCTATGAATAAGAAAGAAGTTTGTAGAAAAGGATTCTGGAAAACTGCTCTGACAGAGGAGAATATGTTCGTATATTTCCAAATAGCAGCTGGTGGCATGAAAGGATACAGACATGACTTACCACCTGTAATGGCAGCTCATCTTTGAAAGAAAAGGCATTCAGGAAACTACCATTTTTGTTTGGCAGGCAGTGCTGCCCATTTATAGAGTAATGCGTTCTAGTAAAATGTGGGCTCACATTTATGATCATAGGGATATCTCATAAAAGGTTAGTAGTAATGAAAATATATACAATTACAGGTCAATCTGAGTGAATTACATGGTATTGTGCTGACTGGATTTGCCTTACCTTCTTTGAACTTTAGTCTCCTCATCTATAAAATGAGACTAATACAACTATTCTACAGGATGATTATATTAATTGAGGTCATAACCATGGGGAAAATGCCTAATATATAGTTGATGCCTAATAAAGGTTACTACTATTTTTTTTAAAGATTTATTTATACATACAAGCTGGGGTACAGGCCAGAGGGGTGGGGCGGCGAGAGGGTTCACCAGAGACAGAGCGGGGAGCAGAACAGGCAGGTCAGAAATACACTGCTGAGGGGAGCAGCGGGCGAGGCAGGAGAGGTCTGCTGCACCATGTGGGATTCTCCCTGGCTGGGCGTCGAACTCTCATCGCCGCTGCCAACAGCTCCACAGCGCAGCGCTTAACCGCTGCGCCACCAGGGAGGCCCCCAAGGTTAGTACTATTAATAGAGGAGACAAATCATAAGCTGATGAAATGTTTGACTTGAAGGCCTCCTTGGTGATCACCTAGCAGATCATCATTTTCTGGAAAAAGTTGAGATCCAATTGGTATAGAGACTTGGTCTTACCACTCCTGGGATTCTGTGGAATTCATGTCATTCCTGAAAGTCCTAACAGGTCCACAAGCCTGCTTTGAACAGGCCATAGGGTGGAGAGAGGGGACAAATGGAAAGCCTTCCTATAGGACTTCTCCTGTGGCCCTCCTGTCCTACTTCACACACCCACTCCACTTTTCTCTTCATATGTCAGGCTTTCATGTAAATGTTCATCTAAAGAAAAATTATCATGGGCAAAAAGATCCCAGAAATGGATGCACTGGAATGCCAGCCCACTGAGGAACTTAAGTGAACACTTGAAGTTAGAGGGGAGAATGTACCCCACTCCACAGCCCAGGGGCCAGGGACAGCCAGGGTCCCTGCAAGGTGGTTGTAGCAGATGTCTCAGTAGAATCTGTGAGGGACCCTTCCATGCCCAACCTGGTACACACGCCCACACACACACATACACACACATAGACACACACACACACACACACACACACAAACACACACACGCTGAGGATGCCTCAGCACTATATCACTCAAGAATCCTTCTGCTCCAGTGACAGTAATCAGGGAAAGCAGGAGCCACGAACTGCACTACCATGAACTGTACTCCCAGGAGCAGAAGGAACGTTCACCTTCTGTGAGGATCTCAGAGACCTACTCAGTTAGAGGAAGCAAAGAACAGAGACTGGGTATGACCCTTGCTGGCCCCGGGCACCAGGTCCTTTTTCTGAAACTGAACTAGGAAGAAGCTGCCAGGAATATCTTGATTCTTAGATGGTAACAGCTAGTGTGACTCAGGGCAGAATTTTTTTGTGTGTGGCACTGAAATTGTTCTTTCTTGTTATTATTTTACAGTATACCATGAGCACTTCTTCCATGCACACAGGTGAAAATCCCCGACTTAAAGAAAGAGCACTGTAGTTGGAGCAAAATGTAAGAAGAATGAACACCTAAAGCCAAGAATCAGCACGAGGTTAAAGCACATAGGCTGGCAATGCCCGCCAGGGGCGCGGCAGCAGCAATACGGTCAGTAGAGAAATCAGAATTGAAGGTCAAAGGCATCAGAGATACAAGCTATCCTGGAGGCCCCTTTGACCTCTAGCTCCATCCCTCACTCCCCTGACACGACATTGGCCATTTTGGGCAAACGGATCCTGTACATCTCTTTCCATCCAATGAAAACCTATTTTCTGTTTTTTCCCTTAGTCCTCTGAGCCCCTGACACATCTCCACATTCTCATTATCTCACTGCCCACAAGCCTTTCCTGTAAGACTCCTGACAGCCTTTCCAGGAACCCTCCAGCCCCCTGTTCATTTTTCTTTTTTGCCTTCTGGGCCCAGCCTTCAGCCCAGCCCTTTTTGTTCTAGCAACACATTCTCGCTTTTCCTGGGATTCAGCTTGCCCTCTCCGTGTGGATTTTCCTCCAGCTCAGATGAGCTCTGCTCCTTCTACTTTCCCTCCTCTTCTCGTCTTTCACCATCAGCCTTCTGCTCACCCTGGTGCTCTCAATACCATGAGATCGTAATGCTACAGGTATATCACTGCTTAATGTTTTAAAAGAGTGAGATTTATTATTTTGCCCTCAAGTTCACCAACCAAATTTCACCCATTCAGACAAGGTGGCCCTCACTGGAAACACACGCTCAAAATTCTCACACAATTGTCTTCCCCTCTCCTCCCCCCAACTCCTGTCCTTTTTACCATGCCCCAGAATCAAAACACAATTGTATTATATTCGCTTTAACCATAAGTCAGGGGCTGCTGACACCAGTGAAGCCATCTTCACATGACGAACAATAAAGAGGAAGAGAGGACAAAAAGTCAAGTGGAATTTCAGAAGTAAGATTTTACTGACAGGAACAAGCTGAAGGGGAAGAAATCAGTAGTTATGATTAAAGACTGAATCACTGTCCAGAATATGAGATCCCAAAACAAAAGTGCTCCCCTCACACCCACTCATGTTATGCATTGCAAAGGAAATGACTTCAGATCTAATATGGTTCTATGTTTTCCTGATCTGTCTTGTGCACGTGAGAGAGAGAGAGAGATGTGTGCATGCACATGTGTGAGTTTGTGCACTGTGCAGATGCATTATGAATCAATCAAGCATAATTTAAGTTTTGATTTTTTTCCTGACAAACATTTAGTCTTCCTCGTGTATTTTACTTTTTAAGCTCCCTCATGATATGCTTCAGTCACTCTAATTTCCAGAAGCAATGTTTTGTTGATCTTCAAGCTTATTAATTTTTTATTACCTTGCTAAATCTCTAAAACTGGATGTTTGGGAAATGACATAATAAGGAAAGCCTCCAAGGATGTGCTAAATTTGCACTTAACCTTTAATTAAGAAAACTCAGTACCTGTATGTGCATATTTGAAAATACAATTATATCACAACAAATAAAAGTTTTCACTATAGGAAATTAGGTAATTGGTGTGAACATACTTATTTTCTGGATAAAGTGATTAAAACACTGTAGGGTAAATGAAAGAATGATCAGGATTTTCTGCCTACCACCATTATCATCAATGATGGACCCCTGCGGTCCTACACACATGCCTGATGGCGGCACCTGAAGTAGAGTGTGGGCGTGCATGAGTGGGCGCACCTGAGCCCAGAGGGTGAGGCTATCAGGGCAGCGTCACAGAGGGCAGCAGGAGAGAACAAAGCACAGCAGCAGAAGCCACGAGAGAACCCCAGAGCCCCCAGAAAGAGTAAAGACTCCCCAGGGGCTGGGAGGCCGGCCAGTCTCCAGACGCCCCCTGCCCCCAGCCTGCCCTGTACTCAGTTGCCTCACTGCGAAAGATCCTTAAACGCCTGAAAAAGCCACTGAGGGCTCCAGAACTCCTCCTTTACTGTCTACCTGAATCACAGGAAAGCTGCCCCGTGTGGTCCTGCCACGACGAACACCTTTCCAGATGAAATTTTGAAGTTATTTTTTGGTAGGTATGATCTTTGAGTTTGTTTTTTTTAATTCTGTCACTTTAACTTGAGTTGAGTTATTTGCTGAATTTTCTTAGCAGCAAATATTATTAAGAATTAAATTTAAAGGACAATGAATGACTAGGAGGATTCTGTTGATGCACACTGAGGACACTAAATATTCCTAGGCCACTAAATAACATGATTTTCTGTAACTTCAAGGAAGGAATCTTGAATTTCATAGTTAAACAGGATTAGGTTAATTTACCTGAGCTGCTCGAAGCATGAAGTTCTGTTTGAGTCCCAGCCCCTTTGGGCTGTAGTGAGGAAAGTATTTGTTATATTCAATGTGAAATCTATGCTTCTCTGGGCTGTAAGCAATGATTGATGAAGGATCAAATATGTCTATAATTTAAACTGTAAAAGAAAAAATGAAAGGTACAAGGAAACCAGCACTCACACCATTGATAGGGATAGAAACTGCTCCCACATTTCTACAGGGCAATTGGCAGCATTTATCAAAAGCCTGGTGCACACATACCCTAGGACCCATTAAATGGACTTCAGAGACTTATTCTAAAGAACTAACAGTGAACGTGCTTAGAAATTTACTCTAACTTTAATCATTGAAGTGTTATTTATAATGATTTTTTAAAATATTAAGCCTCCAGCTGGCCTACTGCAGGGAAATGGTTAAATAAACAACGATGGAGTTGAACATTCCCATATAAAAACAGGAACAAAGCTATATTGAAACATAAGTTATAAGTGAAATAAAATAGTGACAAAAGATAAATACTGTATGGCTGTGTGATTCCATCTATATGAGGTACCTGGAGGAATCAATTCATAAAAGACAGAGTAAAATGGAGTTTGCTGGGGGCTGAGAGGGGGAGAGTTTCAGTTACAGAAGATGAGGCATTATGGAAATTGGTTACACAAAAAGATGAATATACTTGAATTCTCTTGAACTCTGCACTTGGTAGTTAAGCTATCAAATTTATATTAGGTATATTATATCACACTTAAAAATTTATACCTTGGGTGAGGAGTGAAGGGGGGCAGGAGCCCAGTGAACTATGATAGAGGATTATGGGTACTCTGCTGGTGGGTGCGGTGTGGTTGACATACTTCTGAAGAGGTGTGCATCTACACCCTGAAATCATATATAGGGGTGTAAACCAATGTTACCTGGAAAGATATATATATAGTTTTTTTTTTAATTTGTGTCTAAAATAACATTATAGTCATTAATTTTCATTTGTCTGCATTTTATAAATATTTTTTATAAATGTATTTTTCTTATCATATAAGAGGGGCTTGTTACGTCAAGAAAGAAAACCCACTCCATCTTTAGTTAATATTATTTTTAGCTACACATAACTTTGTATGACAGTGGAAAGGGGGTTTGACCATCGTCTGAACACATTTCCTTACCACCGAAAGTTCTTTGTCACACATCCCCACATCTTTCTATAGAAGATATACATACCCTTCAAGACCCAATTTGAATACATCTCCTCTCAGAAATTTGCTTATATGACCTCAATGAGAATTCAGTTCCATAGCATCTATAATAGCAGTAATCGTTCTTACTGTTTTTAGGTACTTAATATGTAACTAGCACTGACAGATATTATTTCGCCTCCCGAGAATGACATTTAAGTAGGTGTTATCATGTCCATTACACAGAATGAGGAAATTGAGGAAGAGACCCAGGTTAAAGGGTTACAATCCAAGTCTCTCTGCCCTAGAACCTGCACCCCTAGACTGACTTTCATGCCTTGCAAAGTGATGAAGGATGCTGTGCCGGCTTCACTTATTTTTGTTACAGAATTTTCAACCAATATTGGCAGGACAATACTTTCAAAATGTTATTATTTTCTCTTCTAGTATTTCCTACCCCGTTTGCAGAGATAGTGAGCTCTGAACTTCTCGTCACCAGGGAGAGGCAGAATAGACCTAAAGCAGAACGTAGCTGAAGAGACCCTTCCTGACCATGATTTCTGCAAACTCCAGGATAGACAGAATATTGTGACAGTTCAGGGCAGAAAGGAAATCTCCCCTAGCCCTCTCAGTTCTTCTCAGGCTGGTTGAGCCATCAAATTAACATCAGTCAAACTAGTAGAAGAAAAGAACCAATTTAATTACATGAGTATAGAGAACCCACATGGATGTGAATAAAGTCTATTTGGAATATAAGGGGGAAATGAAGGAGTATATCCTGAGCTAAACAACAGGATAGGGACCTGGGACTTCAAGGAGAGAGGAGAAGGACTCTCGTGAGGAACAGAGGGTGACTCATGATGAAGAGCAGCTGTTCCGTAATTAGATGCTTGTCCTGCCATACAGACATGTTTGTCTGATAGAAAGTTTACTTCTGATAAAAATCCTAACTCTGGGTAATTTTCATTACCCCACTTTTCATTCTTCTAGATATTATTAGATATTATTACTAGATATTATTAGAGCTAGTGCTGAAGGTTTCTCATAAGCCTGGAGGGCAACAATTGACCTTCCCTTGAAATGGTCCCCATGCCAAATTCATACAACTTGGGAAGGCTTATTTTAAAAACTTGAGGTTTCATGACAAAAAACAGGACTTCCATCCATTGGAACCCCTGTACTCTCATCCCCCCATTGTTTAAAAGAGGACCATTAGAGGTGTCAGGAGCGCAGCAGGGAGAGCAGGACCGCAGTGCATGTCTGAGGGACCGGTCCTACAACGCACTGTCCACATTGGAGTTGTGGGTGAGTAATTTTGGTGCCTATCTAAAGTGGACGTGGATCACAGAGAATTTAAGAAAAATTGCTATGCTCCGAGGGCTCATGAAAGCTTCAGTTACAGCGCTGAAGCGGAGACTTTGGTCCTGAAGGTGCTCATCCGTGGTGACTAACATTCCAACAGGTCCATTCCTTGAAATGGACAACTGGGGCACCTACCCAGGCTGCGTAGTAGGGGGGACTCACGGGGCCCTGGAGCTTACCAATGTTCTGAACTTCATTAAAATTCATCGATATTGCTTGTTGTCTGTGATTTGCTGCAAAATAATCTGCTATAGTAGGGATATAGGTTTAAAATTTTTATGATTGTTGTAGCTGGGTGGGGAATGATGGTTCATAGGTATAAAAAATTAGACTTAAGTGAGGCCATTTTAAGACAGAGTCAGAGATGCCACAACCATCTACCGTCTTGTTTGTAATGGCCGAAGACCTTTGGGCCAGGCCAAGCAGCAATTATGTCATGAACCACTGAGAAACCAGCAGGGAACGGACATCCTGTTGATAAGGACTAATGATTGTGGGCATCTGCCAGAGGATAGAATCAGTAACCGATTATGTGCAGCGAAGGATAATTTAAACTGGTTAGCACTAATTAACTCTCTCTCAATTTACCTCAGCTTCCTCTTTTCTCCATTAAAACTCCCTACTTTCATTCCTACTCGGAACACATACTAGATTTCTATCTGAAACTGTATACCTCAATTGTAATTCTTTAATTTCTGCCCCAATGTTTGATTACCCTTCATTTTTGTTCTTTATTTTTAGGTTTATACTAATACATACGTTATATTTATCAATATTATGTGTATATTAGAGGAACAGTACAGAACCGTATTATATACAGTATTATACTATATATGTATACACACACTGTATTATATATTATACATACATAGGAGTGTGTGTGAATATAATATATATAACTTATATATATAGAGAGAGAGACAGAGAGAGAGAGAGAGGAACAGTGAGGAGTAACCTCCAAACTGGGTGAAACTCATAGCCAACGTGGATTTGGTTCTACAAATCACTGTTGTTTAGATACTAAAGGCAAAGTGACATTAATTTGTGCTATCAACTGTTAAAGGAAGAAATATCAGTTATACTATTCATGCCTGGATTTAGCTTTCTGACAATGGCCCTCTGTTTTCCATATTTATATATCAATTCAGAAATTGAATCAAATAGTTTTGAAGCAACAACTAAGTCCATTGCACTGGGTTTTCACGACTCGACTTCATTCATGCAGGAGCCTCAATGGGCCTGTGATTGCTCCAGGTGCTACAAACACCAGTCCTCAAGGAATGGGGAGACCCGTCCCTAGACACTCTGAACAGGGAGAAAAAGCGACACTTCGAGAATTGCTCAAGATTCAGTAGGACATTGAAGAGGAACTCAAACTGCACATGTGCAGGTGAGGAAAAGCTGCTCAGAAATGAGACTTGGAGAAAGAAAGAGATGTGGGAGGGAGGAGGCAAAGAGGAGGGGGAGAGAGCATCAAGACACACAATGTTAGAGGAGGGTTGACCACAAAGCAGAAACGCCATCAGAGACCAGGCGACCAGACTGGGGCAGTCAAGGTCATGGTCCCTGGCACCTTCCCTTCTGAACAGCCCGACTGCAGCCCAGCCATCAGCACAGGAACCTGGCCCTGCTCTGGCACAGAGTGCTTTGGTTTATCTTTCTTATTGGTGACTGTGGGTCACATGAAAACCTTTCTGTTCAGGCAATGTTTCAGTGAGTTTCAGCTCATTAAAATAAATTCCTACTTGTTGCTTTACCTACAATTTGGGATCAAAATATGTATCTAAGAACAAGCGCATTTAAAGAAAAACGAGTAATCTGTTCAATTCGGGAGAGTTGGAAAAAAAGGCAACTGGCAAGGAACAGCAGAAAGAGCCTGTGGTCAGGGGAACCAGACGGAACTCTTGCTGGCGCAACAGCAGAGGCAGCTGAGTGAGTCCACTGTCTCCTCTAAACTCTGGTTTCCTCACCAGACAAAATTTAGAACTCGAGATGTGACTATAATCTGTCTTCAAGTGAGGCTGAAAAGGCCAAAACATCTCCATTTTAGAGAGTTAAGTCAGAAATTTTAAGAATAAACAATGTAAGATTGAAAAATTGAGGCACAAAATAATATGAATAAATAAACAGACCCTTCCTATTCTTTACATATGTAAAGGGCAGTTTTCCAACCTTTCTTTCCATGTGCTCTGAAAAGGGGGACATAGAAGATGCTAGTTTTATTGCAATTTTGTTTTCAGTGATGGTGATGAGCCAAAAAAAATAAATGGACAAATAAATAAAATGACTGCTTCAGTTACATGGGTCAATTCACTTAATCAATACTATTTATTCAATGATACATAGAAAAACAAAAATGCTCACCATCTCTTGACCCTATTGAGAATGTGTCTCTTATCAAACACAAATAAAATGAATCATGTTCTTTTGCCACAACAAAGTTAATGTCGAACGGTCACACAATACAATTGGTAGTTAAATGCAAAACACCATACTTTTTTTTATCTTATGAGCTACATGTGATTTTTTAAGCTTTCTTGAAATAGTATACATAATAAAAAAAAAACATTTTTCCGCATGCAGTTTGATGACTTCTAACAAAAATATACATCCATCTATGCAACACTACAATTAAATTGTGGACTATTTCCATTACTTCAAAATGTTTTCACCCCTGCTTACTCTCAGCCAGAGGCAAAAACTGATCTGCTTCCTGTTGTTATCATTTGCCTTTCAAAAATTGCATATAAACATATCATATTGTGCTATGGTTTGAATGCTTGTCCCAAGCCCCCATTTATATATTGAAATTCTAATGATCTTGGTAGATGTGGCCTTTGGGAGGGGGTTATTAACCTGATCAAGGAGGCTCCAGAGAGCTCCCTCACTCTTTTCCAAGTGAGGATACAGCAAGAAGTCAACCATTTGAAACTCATCCAACCCTGACTGTGTTAGCCACTGTTCTAGGTGGTTTCACTGTCTTCGCTGCAAGCATTTTCACAGTATTCCACCACCCCTTCATAACTGATTGCCTGAAAGGCAATTTTGCTGCAATAGATAACATAATTGGTTGACAGTTTGGTTTCAGACCTGGTTTTTCAATTGATGCAGTATATCCATTTTTATATTCTAAAAATAAGGCGATACTGAAAGTGTGAAATAAGACAGTGCAAAGCCATATTGCATGCTATGTCACAAATGACAACAGATCAATTCGCAAATCCTTTGGTGAACAGTCATTCCTCCCACTTGTCAAAACCAAAAATTTGCCAAATTATGACAAATATGAAAGAGACAGCCAGTAATTCATGGCCGTCTTTGAGAACATTAACTCTCAATTCTTTAGCTAATTTAGATACAATAGCTAGTTCTCCAATGCAGCCTTGACCAACTTTATCATGTAATATTAGAAGCCGGAGGCAAAATAGAAGAATCAAATTCCTCCTTTCCTACAAAAAAAGAGAAATGGTTATGAGTTTCCTTATTAGTATTGTTTCTTTAAAATGATGACAGTTCTTGGCTATTTGATAGTGGAGAACACAATTTAGACAGAATTTTGGTATTTGACACAGAATCTGGCTTAGATGTTTTGATGAAATACAAGGACTAGGCATGTGATGGAACATTTAAATGTAGTCCAGATTTGCATTGTCTGTTATATACATTACTGATACCTCTCTTAACAAAGGAAGAATTTCAACAAAAAAAGAAATGTGTTTGACTTTATTCATTTCAATTTTATGTCCTTCTTTGGTTTTATCTTTTTTTTACAGTCAAAGTGACTTACAATGAATTAGTGACACTATGCAAATGTTTTTGCAGCAAGGAACTTAACAGCACATCTACCAAATTTAGCTCACACCCTGATCCTGGACTTCGAAGCCTTCAAAATGGTGAGAAATAAATTTCTATTTTTGTAGCAGCTCAAATGGACTACTGATAGTGTATCTGGTAGATTTTTTTAGCATGCTGAAATATTTCATATTACTGCACATGTCAAGTAATTTACTTTTTTAATGCTGAATAATATTCCACTGAATAGGTGTGCCTAAGTTTTGTCAATCCATTTACTACTTAATGGATATTTGGTTGGTACACTTTCAGGGCTTTTATTAATAATACTGCTGTGAATGTTCATGGTATGTATGTATGTTTGGTGTGTATGTGTATGTTTTCATTTTTCTTAAGTAGTTGGGAGTGGAAGTATTAGATTATATTGGGTGGTGTGTTTAACTTTTTGAGGAACTGCTAATCTTTCCAAGTGGCTGTACCATTTTACATTATTGGACTGATTTATAATTCAGCATGCTTTAATTATACAGACCCATTATTTATTGTTTTTATTTAATTATCTGTTCATTTATAAACAAAATTCTACATTTGGAGCTTTGTTCTGCATGAAGCAATAGATCTACAAGTCTGCATCTCAGACACACACACATAAACACATACACATACACACACCCTAAAGTTAAGCAGAATCCCTTAAGCATCTCTGTTCTTAATTTGGGGTCACAGAGCTAGGCTAAGGAGTGGAGAAACAAACAACAGATTAGATTTAGCCAGTGAGTGTAATTGGCTATTTTCACTTATGTGATTAGCTTCCTTTTCAAAGTCAGCCCTAGAACAGATAACAAAATCTCCTTCTGGATGAACAAACAAAACAGCCAACAAATCTACATATAACTGGAAGATGGCCTGAAGCAGCTTGCTTTTAAGTGACCTTAAAATGATATTGGAAAAAGAGTGTTTTGTTAGGAGAGATAGAAACAAAACAACAAAAAAATTCTTCCTCAGGAAAAAACACATACTAAATACACATTTCACCATTTTAGAGAATGTCTGCCTTGCCAATTGGAAGCCCCTTATAAAACCTTCTGGTAGTGTGTTCAGGGGACATGACAAAGAGTGTAGTATTGACATGCTTTCCTTCCAAAATGTGAACTAGAGAATGTACTCCTTAAGTTTTCAGAAATACTTGTTTGATAATAACAAATACAATGACTTCAACCATAGTCCTGTATAGTAAAAATGTTTTTTTTTGGGGGGGGAGGGGGAGATTCAGTATCTGCAAATCTATAAGAGCTTTCAAAACTTTTTTCTTTTAAGTGAGATCTGCAAATTTGTTACACCATATGCGGCAGACCTCTCCTGCCTCGCCCGCTGCTCCCTTCAGCAGTGTATTTCTGATCTGCCTGTTCTGCTCCCCACTCTGTCTCTGGTGAGCCCTCTTGCCACCCCACACCTCTGGCCTGTACCCCAGCTTGTATGTATAAATAAATAAATCTTTAAAAAAAATTGTTATACCATAAAGAACTACATGGGAGAATAACAGAGTAAGCAAAAAATGTTTTGAAAGAATTTGCAAAATTGATACCTATCTCATTCTTTTTCTTCACCATTAACCTGATCTTTCCACCAAGTTCAGTTAAAAAAGAATCATCACTGTGACACTTTAAAAAACCATGGTTTCTTAAGCCAATGGTAATGTATGCTAGTAAAAATTACTTTTGCTAACCTGAGGATTTAATATTACCCCAAATTTTCCGTTATTATTCAGGAACCAAGAAATACCTACCTATGTTTGCTTGGTATCTTTTAGAGAGTCATTTAAATTATTTTAGAAACAATATCAATGGCAAAATAGCTTTAGATTTATCTGCAATGAGAAAACACCTTGAAAAAATGTCCTTGGTGTGCATTTTGGGGATGGTGATTGGTGTGTTGTGCCTTCGCTTGCTTTGGACCATTTTCACTTTGTCAGCAGGAATGGCATAGCTCTGGTCAGCTGAGCAACTACTTTGCGTTGTCTTTTAGATGGATGGGTTTGACCTGACCCAGTTCTACTTTCCAGGTTCTTATGACCAATATTAGATATTTACAGAATTCAATTACAGTTGCCTTAGAATTTTATAGACTAACCAGTAAGTCAGACTTTTTATTTCAGGCATGTTATTATATGTGTTACACCATTCTCCTGCATTCACATCAAGTCAGGACTTTGAAGTGTACTTGGGGTTCACACCTCTCCCTCACCTCTTTCTCTCAGAACATTCCCATGTCTGTAGCTCCTTTGGCCCGATTATCTCCCAATGGCCTCCGGAGACCCCATCCCCGGCCCTGCCTCCAGACTACTGGACCAGATTAGACACTTGATCAAGGGAAGAACATCCATTGGTTGAACAATAATCATCTGGTTCCTTCTCTGGAGAATTTAAAATTAGAGGCAAAATAGTCCTCGGAGCTGGCACGAAAAGCTCAGGCAGAGCTTTTCTGAGTCAGGGCAAGAGCAATTCCAAGCTGCTCACACACTGAAATTATGGGAGATAGCAGAATAGGAGTGAGTAGTGGGCGTAGATCTGCAGAAAGTAAAATAAAACATGCAGAGAAAGCAGAGATGAAAAAACAAACAGAAAAAAAAAAAAGAAAGAGAGAAGTGTTTATCTAATCTGGACTTTGAAATTCTTTCCAATTTGCAGGTTTGGCTACATTTCATTTCCAGATGTCCACACAAAGGTGACTTTAGGATTACTCAACAAATTCTCATGAAATGATTATATTAATCAAACATGACTGTTAAGACGTAATCATAAAGAAACTTAGCATTTTTTTCTCAGTTCTCCCTTTATTTTTTTTTCTTTTTTAAAAAGATTTATTTTTTTTCCTGATAAAGGTTTTATTTTTTTTATATAATATATATTTTTATTGTTATTTATGTCTTTTACATTTTGCATTCCCCTTGGGTAGCCCACCACCAATTCACCCGTGATCCATCTCCATGGTCCCTTGTGTTCTTTTCTATTCCATTTTGTGCTCTTTCCCTTCCCTCCCTCCGGCTCCCTCCTCCCCCCTACCCCACTGATTGTCTCTCTCCCACCCGGCCTCCCTGTAGTCCTGTTATAAGTGAAACCATTCGATATTTTTCTCTTTCTTTCTGGCTTATTTCACTGAGTATGATCCCCTCTAATTCCATCGATGTCGCTGCAAATTGCATGTGTTTATCTTCTTTCCATGCTGAATAGTATTCCATTGTGTATATGTACCACATCTTCTTGATCCAATCATCTATTTTTGGACATCTGGGTTGCTTCCATACCTTTGCTATTGTGAACAGTGCTGCAATGAACATACGGGTGCATGTATCCTTTCGGATTAGTGTTTTTGTATCCTTTGG